>CAKNXH010060108.1:239653-262486 GCA_932178445.1 Andricus quercusramuli
TTAGCACGGACATGAACCACTTTAACTGTAAAATGTTCTCTAATAATATATCTGTCATTTTAGCCTAAAGTTCGAGAAGTTTTCTAGAATGCAGAATGTTCTTCATGAGTTGAATGTGCATTGAGTAAAGAAAGACAGGAATTTCTAGTTAAAAGTAATATCTATATGGAAGCAATAAATCAAATTCATATAGACAAAAGAGGATGTCATACATAGCCCTCCATGTGAAATTTCACCTATACACCTGCATAATTTGTATATTAAATGAATGATCATCTTTGTTTAATTGGAATAAGAAATAACCTTGGCTCAAAAGTGAGATCCATAGTCCGTATTATAATGCGCATCCAGACTCCGTCTTACTTTTTGGTTCAGAACCCAGCCTTACTCATCTACTATTACAGCAGCTTTAGTGGGTGATTGAAAATTTGAAATATTTTATTATATTTATTTTTCATTGAGCTAATTTTTTAAAAATTTTAAATCTTCAACGTGTAATAAGCAAAACTGATTGTTCTGAATAAGAGATAGAAGAGGTGTTGAAACAAGAAGCATATATCTGTAAATGAAAAAAGCCATATGACCTCATCTCAAGTGTTGTTGTGTGGCATAAAGAAGCGTTATAATCGATACACCTAGAAACACGTAAAATTCGTATTCTCAAAATTGCACAGTATTGCATCATATGTTGCAACATTGTTCTAGAAAGTTCTACAGTATAGCCGATATACCTAGAAACATGTAAAATTCGTTTTCTTGACATTGCGCAATATTGCATTATATGGTGCAACAATGTTCCATATGTGGAAACACGTAAAATTCGATTCTCGACATTGCATCATGTAATGCACCAATGTTCTAGAACGTTCTACACTGTAATCGACACGTTCGTGATTTAATTTTTGCGACGCAAAATGTGATGCGTCAGTACAATACCCTTGAAGCTGCTGACGAAAGAAATTATTTCCAGAAATTGCGTAGTATATTTTGACGATACCATCAAGAATATTCTAGAATTTTTCGTCTGTAAGGAAGCAATAAATCATCCTTTTTTCTCGTTATAACTTTGCACGTATTGCCAGAACGTTCTACATTATAATCAACACGTTTGGATACCATAACCTTGAAAGTTGTTGACGACAAAAATTCTTTCCAGAAAGCAATAAATTATCCTTGTTTTTCTCGTAATAACCTTGAACGTGTCTTGACATGAATTCGGCTCGTACAATTGTGTGATATTCTGTAACATCATCATAAGCTTCGAGAATGCTCGAGAAGCTTAGCACGGTGAATCTGGTAATACACTGGAAATTTGTTTGCAGCTCGCGCCTCATATAGCTGAGGATTATCATTATTATGAAGGTTAATACCTAAGCAGAAAACATTTTTGTGATGTAACTTCAAGGGCAAATGAAAAAAATGTAACCTTGAAGCTATTTTACGTAAAATTCAAAATGCGTTTTATATTCATGAATTCCGTTCGTACAATTCTCAAAAACTGGAGTAGCTACCGGATGCAACCTGATCCGTGAGAATAAATCAGATTCCTACGGGTGAAAACAGGATGTCACATCAAATTTCACATACAGACACACTTGCATATTTGCGCCTTAAATATGACTGTTTTATCTATAAGGAAGCAATGAATCATTCTTGTTTTTCTCGTAATAACCTTGAACGCGTTTTGACATGAATTCTAGTCGTACAATTGTGCTATATGCTGTGACGTCATCATAAGCTTCGAGAATGTTCGAGAATGTTCGAGAAGCTCCACGATCCCTCGAGAATGTTCTAGAAGCTAAGCAGCATGGTGTCCATGCCAACCTCACACGGATACACACGGACACACACACACACAGATACTCACTAATACTAACTCATCCAGAACCGGCCCTGTATATCTACTGACCGTAGTTTTATGGTTATTTTCAGCCAATTTGCCAAAGCCTGACTGACCGTCAACCCAACCTTGGGCCAGAGTTGGACCGACGGTCGGAAAAAGCGAGGTTACTTGCACTGGATAATATTACACCGACGGTGGGGCCAACAATCACCCATAGTCGGGCCGACCGTAGTGTTATGGTTATTTTGAACCAATTCGCCAAGGCCTAAACGGCCGTCGACAAAACCTTGGGCCACAGTTGGGCCGACGGTCGGGTGAATTTTGGAAGCCATTGTCGGCTTCTAAAGTTGGCCCAACTAAGGTGTCTTTGAACTGCTATATTTGGGCCAACCTTGTTTAGCAAAATTCGGTTGCCCAAGCCGGCCCGACCTTGGCCCGACCGTCAACTCAGGCTGCCAACCCAAACTCTCGTCGTGCTCTTTTACTTTTACCATAAAACGAAATAAATGATCTCATTAAACTGACTTTTTTGTATACAGCTTGAAACACTTTTCCACAGAAATTGTTAAGCGCAAAGTCAATATTCTACGAATTCGATATCAGAATTTGTAATAGGCGGCTTTAATGAGGTCTGCAGAAGGCTCTCAGTTTAATATTGTAAGCATCATTATCGATTTAAATGGCGCGCCTATTAGAGCGTAATCAAAGGATCTAATTATTTATGAACTTGTCGATAATTACACCTACAAGAAGCAGGTCAGGTGTTGACAACAAAGTAGAGAAACGAACAAAGGCTACTACATCGCTGTAATATCAGTTTGAATTGACAATAATTATTGGATGTGAAACAATATTTTATTAGGAACAATATGATTAATATAGGTCGAATTAATTTCTTCCTCTGTTTTATAAAAATAAAGTAATTCGTACCGTAGAGCCATGCATTGATTATTTGATTAGTGTAAACTGTAGAATATTAATTCCTTACTTCAAGAATGTAATTATCATTTGTTTTATTAACAGTACTGGGAAAATTAATAAAAACAAGGACTCATTCAAAATTCAAAAAATATATAAATCAATTTTCATTTTATTGGTACTGAAACACATTCATTACAATTTTTTTTCGATTTTCTGTAAATGTGGAAAATATATATTATTTCAGTTTCAAGATATAAACCTGAAAAACGTAAATTAGGATTAAAATTTAAGAGTACTAAAAAGCTTTCCTTTATTTAAAGGCATCTATATTTAAATAATTATGTTTCGATTACATTTACAAAAGGCTGTTATTTTTATTAATTGTTCAGATAAAATATATTCAATTCTCAAGTTATTAAACTATTATCATTTCACATAGTTTATACAAAATTATCAAGTTAACGAAATCCATCGAAAGCAGATGGTGGTGTGACTGTTGCACTTGAAATGACATTGGCGGCTAAATTTAAAATTAATTTTTCTAGGTGATGTGGAATTTTAGGTAATATGGTTCCCTTCCCCCTCCCACTGTAAATAACAGTGAGCTAACACAAGGAGCCCCTCGCCCACAGATTCTTATGTAATACTTGACCGAACCCTAGTCAGATTTTACTATACATAATTGAATTAGCCAAAAGAATGTAGGTTATATTATTTGACTAGAAAAATCAGTTCGATTTGTCGGATTAAGATTTACAGACTAACTTACCGCAAAACTTACTCAATGAATAACTTTGTGAATAACTTTGTTGGTTGCCAATCCTATTTACTATAATTACAAGCTTCATGTTAATTTCCGCAACAATTTCGGTGCGCTTATTTGAAAACAATTCCCTCATGTCTTGATGCATTTATGTTTTAATTTAAACTGTTTTCATTTTGTTTCATTTGTAGGTTCTTTGGGCACGTCGGTATTTGATACAGACGTCTACCTCGTAGGTGCTAGTGGTGGGGTGTATGCCCTCCTCGCAGCACACCTTGCCAATGTTCTTCTTAACTACAACAACATGGAGTTTGGCATAGTTCGTCTCATCGGCATCTTCATTATCGGTGAGCAAACAGCCCCTGGCTTGTTATATACCATAGCCACTTCACATCTTTTTCCTCTATTCGTATTACCCTTGAACAGCTTCAGCTTCGCTCTATACATATTATATGTATAATACTTATGGAACAAAATACGTCAAGTGTTCCCACCTAAAATGATTTTTTTTTTTTTTTGATCGGGATAAAACTTGGCTGCATTATAGTCCTGGTCAACCGACTGTCAATATGCAGGGACCTGAAGTTTTCACTTTTTCAGGTGCTTTATAACCTTCATGTTAGTTTAAATTCTTTTAGGATAATCCGACTGGCGTTTTGTTATAGTATTTTGGAAAGCTTTTTTTATGTACTTGAAGACTACGATAACATTTTTTTTCATTTTGAATTTTTTTTTTGAAAATCATGAAAAATGAAAAACCCAGGCCACTGTATATTGACAATCAGTTGTTAAATTGAATTACGTTTTGGTGAGGTTATTTAGGTCGACCAGGACTATAATTTAGCCAAGTGTCAACCTGAACAAAAAAATAATGATTTTATCTGGGAACACTTGACGTATTTTGCCCCTTATATACTACAAACATTACATCACAATACAATACTCAAATAAACGAACAATTAAAGAAGTTCTATCTGAAGGTGAATTTTATAGAAATACATTCTCTTCTGATATAAATGATCAAATTAGTCTCAACTTGCCTCCTAAAAAATAATCATCAATTGCTGGTTTCTTGACAGAGGGATACATTTTTTACACTCGTCTCATTCGAGATAGTAGCAAAGATTTCTCGTAAACTTTCATCGAGGCAGTACATTAATTTCGCAAGCATTGCATTGCAATTGGCTCGACTCAATACAGTAATAAAGTTTTCTTAACAATGTAAATTGATATTAATTTAATCTTTTAAAGTTTGAAGACAGCATCTCTTTCAGAAAACAGTTTTGCCAGTGATGAAAATCTTTACAAGATATTTTATTAAAGCTAAGAGCGTCTATAAATAATGGTTATGACGGAAATTTAGATAAGAATATCAAAAAAATGGGTTATTGGGATTCGAAGTGTGTTCATCAGTAATAAATCAATTAAGTGGGATGATTATATAAACTTTCTCCATATTTAATGCTAAAAATGTTTCATAATGCGTCACATCGCTCAAGACAATATTATTTATGTGACTAAATTATAATTGGATTAGTTGAATTATCGTAAAACAATGCTGATGTTCTATTGGAGAAATGCTAAGGTGCTCTTGATGGGTGCACTTCCGCAAAGCGCATACTCCCGATTAATTTAAAACTTTGTATAACTATGTATTTCGACGCGCTGATTAGGAATATGCTGTATAAATAGCCGCAATTTAATTTTCTAGGTAGAAACCATGGAAAACCCATATAAGTCATGGTTTTTTACGTTTTAATCAGTATATACAAAAAATTTGAGAAAATTTGTTCACACAAAAGTTGTAGATCCAAACAAAATATACATTTTTGATTCTAAACACTTTTCCTCTCGGATTGATAGTTTCTGAGAAAATTGCTATTGAAATTTAGTAAGTGCGACAGGCTTGAGTCTAATAAGTATTAAGCCCTACTGTGACTGGTCACAGATATAATTTTGGTCAAACCCCTAGCCCTTTCCAACGTTTTGTGGGGGCGGAAAGCACCCCTGGGACTGCTCACAGAAATAATGTTGGTTAAACCTCTACCCTTTTTCAGCGTCTCGTGGGGGGCGGGAAGGCACTCTTGTCACTGGTCACAGAAATAATATTTGGCAAACCCCTACCTCTTGCCTACGTTTCGTATGGGCCTAGAAGGCACCCCTGTCATTAGTCAAAAAAATAATGTTGGTTAAACCCTTACCCCTTTCCAAAATCTCGTGGAGGAAGGCATCGCCTTGACTGGTCACTTAAATAATGTTGGTCAAACCCAAATTCCTTTCTTGCGTCTCGTGGGGAGCGGAAAGTTATCCCTGTGACTATTCACAGAAATGATGTTTTTTCAAACCCCTATTTCTTTCTAACGTTTTGTGGGGCCGGGAAAGAACCCCTGTCATTGGTCACAGAGATATTGTTGGTCGTACGCCTAACATTTTCCAACGTCTCATGGGGGGAGGCACCCCTATGACTAGTCACCAAAAAATTAATGTCACACCTCTAACCTTTTCCCGTGTGCTTTAGTGTGTGACGTCAACTAACAACAAGAAATATGTATCTCAATAAGATCTGCAACTTCTGTTTGAAATATTTTCCGAAATTTCGCGTATTGACTGAGAGAAACGCAAAAAACCATGATTTTCATGGGGTTTCACCATGAAAATGGAATTTTCAGCAATTTTCACTATCATATTCCTAATAAGCGCGTCAAAATACATAAGTATAATGAGTTTCAAAACAATCAGGAGAATGCGCTTTTCGGAAATATATCCCTCTTAATTTCAGTAGTAACACCATAATTGAGTCAGGCACGTTGTGAGATCTCTTCAGGTCGTTCAAATATTCGCCAGTTAGGGACCATATTTTAACGAAAAATCACAATAAAATGTTTTTTAACTGTCTCACAGTACATTTTTATGGATAATTCTACCAAAAAAATGATCAAATTGCATTTAACATTATTAAAAAGATTAGAAACAATCATCTGTGAACTGTGATCCATGCATTTTTTTGGAGTTTTAACCTCGGTTTTAACGTTTTGAAAAGAATAATTTCTCTGCTGCAAAGATATTTCTTTCAAATTTGAAGTTTTTTATGATCAATATGTAAAGAATTTTGAGATATACTTTTCCCCCCCTTCGTAATTAAATAATGAAAGCTCCATTAATGGATAATTGATTAATTATTCAATCAATTTCTGTTGGCTGCTAACAAAAAAATGTAGAAAGGATAAATGATTATTCATTCTTCAAAAATACAACTTTGTTCAGAGTTATTAAAGTACATTTCTGGCACATTTTCTCTGTTCGCTACGCTGTCCTTCGACTGTATAGTAAAAACGTCCGTCGACGACAAAAGGAGCTTCTTAACTCTTGAAATGTGACGTCATTCGTCACGAATAGTGCCGAAACTTTTAATTAAAAGATAGGCTGCTCATGAGATTTGCTGACTTGACGTCCATGAGAAACGAGGAGAAACGGGAAAAAGGCTTTAGATTCCATGCACACGTGAATACATAGGTATAGCTGTGCAAAATTACAAACTTCGAATCTTCTCTCCTATACGATGGGCACAGGACGTAAATTGCGAAATGCGTCACCCTGCTATGTCCGGCTTGTAATGGAAAAAGATACGATCATCACGGGTTGATGAAGGTTAAAAGGGTGGGATAGCAAACCATTTTCCCAGAAATTGTCTGAATAAACCGGGATTAAGTAATTTTGTTTGCAAAATTTAAAAAAATTCCATTTCACTTTTAGGTAATTGGGGATTTAATTTTCAAATATTTAGCGCTACATAAATAGAAAATTAAAAACTCTTAATTTGGAAAATCTGTATCGATTCTCTGTGAAGCGTGATTTGCATGTGTGCCAAGGTAGTAGTAAATTCATTCTGGAGGATTAAAAATTGATGAGGCTCCTACGTGACTTTTTTACATTTGGTTTAATTAAATTTGATTCTGCTAGATAAATTACATAGTCCAATGAATGAAATGTTTTCCTTGGTAGTTTTAATTTTAATTAAACTGTTTAATTTATAGTGTAGTTGGGACAGTGAGAAAGGGTGAAGACGTGTATTTGAGAGTGGGGATGTAATGAAGGTTATAAGTTTGATTGTGAAAAGTAGGAGTAGACTTCAACAGTATACCATCAAGTAAATTGCTGTCGGGTAGGGTCAGGTGGCGCGCGAATTGCCTCAGACGAATGGTAGAAAAGAAGGCAGGCAGCCGATTTTAGATGGTACCTCGAATGACGCTTAATTGTAAGATAAGGAAATCGACAGTGTAAGCAAAGGGTAAATGGATCAGGAAGTATTTTACCCTTCACGGGTGGTAAAGAAATTTAGGAAGAAGTAAGGGTAGTACAACAAAACGATCATAAGAGAATGATTAAGGGGTCGTGCATAAATTACGTAACGCAGTTTTCCGACAATCTTGAACCCCCCCCCCCCCCTCTATGTAACTCTTTTTCCGACTTTTCCCTATAGTTTTTCACCATTGTGTAATATTAAGCTGGACCCCCCCTCCCCCCAAAAAGTGTTACGTAATTTATGCACGAGCCCTAAGAACGAAGGAAACTGATTCTTTAGATGGGGTTTTTAAAAGAAAAGGCGACTCTGATAGAAGGAAGATAGGGAATTATAAGCAGTGACGATAAAAAGTCCAAAAAGTTTTAGCTCTCCTCCGAAAAATAAGAGGAATGAATAAAGTAGCATTATAGGAGGAATAGAAAAGGTATTTTAGAGTTGTAGACCGTGGAAGATAGGGAGAAAGGGAGACAAGGAGCGAAGAAAAGCGAAGAGACCGAAGGTAGAAGAGAAAAAGGTTCAGAATGAAGTGTCACAGGGGACGTAATGAATGGAATAAACTCATGGAGGACATCAAAACAGAATCATGGATTTAGGGAAGAGACTACACTCAGAAAAAATGTCTTTAACAAAAAAAGCTGTTTTCTTGTATATACATGATCATTGGGTTTGATTCAACAATATAAAATGGGCACAATCTGAAACCTATATGGCACATCAGTGCCCCTCCAAAAGAGAACCTCTTTATGTGCACACTCCGAGATAGATCCTTGTTATTTGAACACATCGAAGAGTTCATATGGCAGAATTGAAGAGGAAGGGTGAGGATATTTGGAAAAGACCGGAACAATTATGGAAACGAGGATTGACGAGATAAGATTAGGGTTACCAGATGGTGCGAGTGAGAAGAGCGGACACTCTACAATCCCCCCCCCCCCCCATAAAAAATGAAAAGAAGAAAAAAATGTTAAACCTTTGGTGATTCTCGAACCATATCATACTGTACCTGGAGTTTGGATGGAATTCAAAACAAAATAAAAAATATATTCGTACATTTTCATTTCATTCATATAGGCTAAATCCATACTGAAAAGATGAAAATATGTATAACCTTACAGTTCATCGGTCTGATCGAGAAAAAAGCGAATGTTTCACATAAAAAGCGAACAAGCGAACACGGGACAAAAAAAAGCGGACATGTCCGCTGAAAAGTGGACGTCTGGTAACCCTTGATAAGATAATAAGATGTCAAAGCAATACAAGAGGGGAGTAAAATCATTGAGTAATTTACTTATAACTACCCTATGATATTAGGGGTGCGTTCAGCGCCACCAATCTATTCTTGGCTCGAGAACTTCTCCCTTGGCGATACTTGCAGGCGTCCTCGAGAATAGCCCAAAGCCTCCTACCCCCCCCCCCCCTTCGCTCTCTATTCTGACTCATTCTTTAAACTCGTTTTTACTAATGGATCCCTTTAAGCGCAAGCGAGAATCGCGAAAAAAATACGAAGGCGTACGGATTTAACCCCTTAGCACGAAATCCATTTTCGGCGCTTTTGTAAAGATCCACCAAGTGTCAGACGTGTTCCGCAGTTTTTTTCATTCATTCTTCTCGCGGGAAGCGTCTGCTTTTTATCACGAAGCCTCGTGGATTTTGGAGATTACTTCGCACCGTCTGTTACGCCTCCTTTATTGTTTTCGACCAACGTCGTATATTCAGGAGATTTCAGAGGCTTAGCATTAGTTCTGTCTAGCGAAAGCGGCGGTTTTACTTTTGCATAAAGTGGGGTATACCGTAAAACCTCACTCACCGTCTGATCTGAAGTGCCTCTTTCAAATACAAACTAGGAAAATTTGCCCGAAACTTTGTACGTGGACAAAGAGAGGAGAATCATTGGAGAAAGAAGCTTATTCTTTGGAGAGGTGAATTCAGTCAAATATCTCAGAAACTCCCAGCAATATTTGGCTTAAACCAGTAAGCTACGGATTAAGAAATTTTTTCCACTATTTCCCAACGCACACTTCTCTGCACATTTATTTAACCCGTGCATTAAGGACTTGCGAGAACAAAGGGCATTAACAAGTTTTATGCATTTTTTTCTTATGAATTTTTGTTCACATTAGGTATAAAAAGATCTCCTATTTAATGAAGTTAGTTCTTGTAATTATTCCCTGGTAAACATTCATGGAGAAAAATAGATGTTCAATATAAAAAATGTATCAAATATATTTTTATGTTAAACTGAAACATCCAAAATGTTAAACTCGTACAGGAAAACACGCCAGACCTCTGTCGGCCGCTTGATGAAGCTTGATGAAGTTCGATGTCATTTCGTGTCGTATGTGAACTTTTGGAAAAATGATGATTACTAATATTTCGTTGACAAATGTTGATAGTAATGCTGTAAATGGTTTATATAGCATAGAACGGTTGACGAAAGTTCTAACATCAAGATGACTGCATGCAGATAATATCATTTCTCAAAGGTTGACTACTTACAAGTGAAATATCAGTCCATATGAATACGTATTGTAGGACTTACAGCTCACTGAGCTGTCAGTCGGTGAAAACGGAATGAGCCAGATCCACTTCACGGCAGAGCTTTATTTCTTTTTTTACTTTTCCGAGAGATAAAGAAATAAAAGGATGATAAGTACACTGGAACCTGGAATTCGTTACCTCGTATTCACTCTATTCCTAGAATTGATGATCCCGCAGTTTCGCGATGAGAGGAGCCGCGGAGCCGAAAGGGAGGCTGTGCGCATTCGTCCAAATCCAATAGAAATTATTCATTAATCCCTGCCTGTTTACGTTTGGATGCCCTGGAAATAATAATTATAAAGGATAATGCAAGCCATGCCAGAAACCGTAAATCAATCCAGGTTCCAGTGTGCAGATTTCTATGTTTATGCATGACTGGGCCGAGTCGAAATGGCACCTTATCTCCACAGGATTCGTGACCCTTTCAGCATCTCGATTCATCCTGTAATAAGTTGGATATTCCTAAATTAAAGGGTATTACCTCGTGAGAGAAAAGTTTAAGCCCGCTCATCAGACTTAGTGTTGTGCTAAGCCAAGGGAGAGGAGGCTGGTATGAAAGAAATGGAAAAAATAGGGAGGAAAGAGTAGGAGTAAACGGAAGACGGTATAGAGATCCAATTACTCGAAGAAGCGCCGGAGGTCGTAACGGTTTACAAAGTGCCCGCGATTTCGAAATGTTCTATTCCTCGGCACACTTGTTTAAGCTAAACTTTATACGTACGATATGCTTGGCGCGTATGTGGCCTGATACTCTGTGTACACGCTTTTAAACTGGACATCCTCGTGTACATACTCCAGCAGTAATACGGCTAACCTTAGACAAAGTGCACACGAGGGCGGCACCGCGGGGGTGTAGTACGCGAGAGAGCCAGACTCGTAATCCCAAAGGCATAATCCATATTGGTTACTAGAAGGCTGCACTGGGATAACTCCGCATGGACAAGTCGCCGTCTCATACTCTAGTTTCGCGAATTATCCGGCCACGGTAATAATAATTTGGTCTATTGCTTGCCATGAAATATATAGGACAATTTTCCTTTTGTAGAGGTATATAATTTATAAAATATAAATTTAATATGTGCTTCAAATCACAAATATTTTAAAATAATTTTATTCTTGAAAAAGATCTGTTTTTATAGAAGAATTTTTAAAAAATTATTTTTCAGTTTCTCCCTGCAGCTATTGCGGTTATAACGGCCAAACCAAACAATTATCAACAGAAAGGAGTATGATTTTATGAAACACATGGTTTCTAAAATTTTCATTTCTCCCGAGTAAAAAACAAAAGTGCCAGTAGAATCCGAATCAAGACCCTCAAAAAAGTGCCAACAGTGGTGTGAATCCGAAGTGTGAGTATAAACACTAGGGTGGTCCAATAATTCGATTTTTGGTGATCGAGTCCTCCCCCCTCAATTTGTTCATTTTCCGGAAAAATAAATTCCCTATTTTTTTCAAACCATTCAACATTAACCCATGCCTCCGTGCTTTTAAATCAGCATGAGCTTTTAAATGAAAAAAGCTCGGTTTTCGAAAAAATGGGAAGGAGAAGTACATCTTATTAACTTTTTGTAAATTAAGGTTTAGTTACCTCTTAAGGAATGTTCAAGGAATAATTTACATCAAATAACTTCTAATGTTACCCCCCCCCCCTCCAACCCCCTTTTATTGTGCCCGGAAAATGGCCCAAAAATTCAAAATAGCAGTTTTGTATATATATATTTTTTTTCAACAAATCTTGAATGATTAATAATCGCTAAAATAATTGCAAAATGTTTTTCGCACAAAGTATCACTCTTAGCATTCATTAACTGCGTTATTGATTCGAGAAAGTAGTAACTTTTCAAAATTCACAGAGGAAAAAAGTGTTTATACAGGGACTCCCAGACTCAAGTGTCCGGACTTATACAGCTGTATAAAAATATAAGAAATAAATCGAAAATTCCTTTTCCAAAAATCAGTTGAAGTTTTAGTTTTTGAGTTATAAAATGTTTAAGCTGGTCCAATCAGGAGCGCCGTAGAAACAGTCGTGTGTGCGTGAACGGGATTACAACGTAGTGTTCTCCCGTCGTTAACCCCACCTCCGCGCTCGCTTCGATAACACTGCGTTGGAATCCCGCTCACGCACACACAGCTGTTTATACGGCGCCCCTGATTGGTCCAGCTTAAATATTTTATAATTAAAAAACTAAAACTTCAACTGATTTTATGAAAAGGAATTTTCTACTTTGTCGTTTATTTCAGAAAATAATAACTTTAAAAAATGAAAATTGTTTAAATAATTACCAAATATGTTAAGCAATAAATGATATGCTTGAAATTCATCAACTGTATCCTTTATCCCGAAAAGTCTTCATTTTTCACGATTTCCAGGGGGGAAAATCATTTACACAAATAATAATTGTTTAATCAATTTAAAATTAGTTAGAAAATGCTTGAAAACATGTAACTTAATGAACGAAAATAATTCAAATAGAAAAAGTTCCAAAAAATACCGTATTTAGCATACGTTTTACATCAAACTGCTATTTTGCATTTGTTTTGAAATTTTCCGTGTACAATACAAGGAGATTGGAGGGTTAAAATTAAAAGCTATTGAGTGGAATTGATTCCTTGAACATTCCTGAAGAGGTGACTAAACTTTAATTTACAAAAATGTAATAACAAGTGCTCCTTTTTCCCAATTTTTCGAAAAACGATATGAAATGAAAAAAATTTATTTTTCCGGAAAACGAACAATGGGGGGGGGGGCATTTGGGATCATCAAAAATCGAGTTTTCACAGGTATAAATTTGGACCACCCTAATAATCACGCTATACGGATCATTACATTCAGTGTTGAGAAAACTTTGTTATACAGCAATCTTGAATAATTTTTCTAATTTCAGAGTGGCTGAGAGTGAACATAAAAATTCTAAATTTCGTTTACAGGAACGCTTTGAGGTTTAGGTACATGTAACATAGTAGATGTGGAGAAAGTTAGTGAAATGGTCAAGTGAGTTTAGGTCAGACATTAAAGTTAGTTTACTCAAGAGCATTTACACCAACATCATAGTATCGGCTGACTTGGGTGTACTAGCTGGGTTGGAATATATACAGAAGTACTGAACTTCACAGGAAGTTCTCTAATGCAAGCCAGGTAGTAGAAGCTCTGCAATTGGCCGCAAGATCGACGGATGGTATCATTAATCGCAATTTTCGGCAACGCGTTCCTGCAGTAACCAGAGTCCAATTACCGGTTCCAGGGGCACAAGTGCTCGTTGCATAAGCAAACTAGTTACAATGCCGAGTGCCCACTAGACGATATTGGCACTCGGCTCTGCGACCAGGTACCCACTTTGGTGTCTGCAAACTGGAGCGCGGAGTATTTCATGAATGAACCGGACAGGGCACTTTTGAGAGCAGAGTGAGATAGAACGATCATCGGAAGGGTCGTTAGGTACGGCCAGGATGCGATAACAAAAAAATACCCTCGAAAATACCCTACCCGTCAATCTAAACAGAGCTAAAGCTGTGAGCCCAGTTTTTTGCGTTTCATGAGGTCCATTTAACTTGAATTCACCATTCAAAAACAAAATCGTTTGTTAGCAAAATGGACGACTTTTTAAAGAAAAGAGAGTGTCAAGGACTGTATAATTGGTTGCGATTTATATAAAAATTGCAGCTATTTATCTGAACACCATTTCAATCGATCAATCGAGCAACTTGTCAAGATTCCCATTTCCCGCATTTACCCTATTTTGTTTGATAATAAGGTAAATAATTTTTACCGAAAAAAATATTTCAATAATTTACGAAAAAATGTTCCTTAACTAGTTTTAACTCGAATCAATAAAATGGAAATGAACTCACTTAAAATTCAAATGCAATTGAATAAGTTTAAAAACATTTTCTCATTATACAATACAATTTCAAGAAGGTGAAAGAAAACCTTTCGTTTCATTTTTACTCTCTACCCCGTCTCATTCTTATCTTTTATTATTTTTATCCATCTGCTTAGCATTTCAACGTCGTAACCACTCCACATTTGCTTTTAATATTTACACTGTATAAGTACGATCGTACCGTTTCTTTGTGAGCTTGGGTTTTAATACAAAAATAAAAAAAAGGATATATGCAAAAAGACGTGGATAAACTCCACTTCTTTTCTGTTGCACCATCTAATTCATAAGTTGCACGAGTGGAAGCTCGAACGTATTCCACGTTTGCTTCTCACCTTGTTTTACTGCGTATGGACAGAATGATGATCTTACAATTTACAATTACAAGCTTTCCTTTACTTACACTTGCTTCATATGAGTCAAGATATTATTTCTCTGGAAAGGTGAGTGTGTTCTATAAACTTTTCTTGAAAAAGAGCAGTAAATTTTAAGCAAAATAAAAATATTTTTGACATTTTGGAATTTGTAGATGTATTCAAAGTTGTATATATGCATAAAAGTTCTATGTAATACATTCAGTAAAAAATGTATTTCAGATAAGAGCGATTCAATGTCAAATCATCTGAAGAATTTCAGCTATTGTTAGTAATTTTGATTAATATTCTAGTATCCGTTCTTTAAGGTGTTAAAGGAAAAACCGTAAAATAATTTTTGAAAAAATCAAAAAACTTTGGAGATATTCAAAGTTGAAAATGTTGGTCCTTTTTTTCTTAAGCTCTCATAATAATAGGACGCAGTTTTGAAAAAATATTGTTTGAACAAAAAACTTTCAAAAACTTCTTGGACTTTTCCAAATATAGTATTTAAACTGAATTTCTGGGAAAAACACACTTTTTATTTCCTTCATTTCTTTATATATATATATCTGAAAATGTCCTCTACAAGCCCTGTAAATATAAAAATGGGATCTCCCTTAGTTTTCGACAAATAATTAAAACCGTACGCCGAAACAATGCACACGATGTGAAAAACCATGTAAACAATAGACGAACAATAGAAGAATATTATAATCGTATGCACGAACTTCAGAGTTCAGATTCTCGGGCGTTGGGCACACAATCCCACGGCGTACGTTCTTAATTATTTCTCGAAAACTAAGGGAAATCTCATTTTTAAATTTACAGAACTTGCAGAGAACATTGTATCTGCGTATAAAAAAATGAAAAAAATAAATAAAAAGTGTTTTTTTCTTCAGAAATTTAGTTTCAAAATTAGTTTTTGAAAAATCAAAGAAGTTTTTGAAATTTATTTGTTCAAAAAATGTTTTTTCAAAACTGCGTCCTATTACGAATAATTTAAAAAAATAGACCTTGATATCATGAAAATCACCCAAGTTATGAAAGTTTGAGAAAAAAAGAACAAAATTTTGAATTTTGAATATCTCCTAAATTTTTGGATTTTTTCAAAAATTATTTTAGGGTTTTTCTTTCAACATCTTAAAGAACGGATGCTAGAATTTTCATTAAAATTACTAACAATAGCTGAAATTATTCAGATGATTTGACATGGAATTGCTCATAAGTATTCTTTGAGGAAAGTTATTATTTAACCTACAATACTTATTTCTTTAAGGTGAAATAGTTAATTTCGCAAAAAAATATTATGATCAATGAAATCGGCATTGTTTCTTATCACTGGACACTGTTTTTTGTATCTTTGAAGTGAACCCGAGGCCTGTTTGCTTCTTTATATATAATTCAGCAATTCTGGGCAAAATTTAACACGGTGATCGCATTTTTGTTACAGCGAGCGCAGATGTGGGTTTCGCCATCTACGACAGATACGCAGCGGAGCAGATGGGTCCACCTGTGTCGTACGTGGCGCACCTGACCGGTGCGTTGGCGGGGTTGACGATCGGACTTCTAGTACTGAAGAATTTCGAGCAACGCCTGCACGAGCAACTTCTCTGGTGGGTTGCCTTGGGCGTTTACGCAGCCTGCACGATCTTCGCGATCATGTATAACCTGATGCATCCAGACTATCCCTGACGTGAGGTCAGCTTCGCGTATGGGTATCCTCGCAATACGTAACGCGAAGCTCTAATGGCGACGTTTCATCGATGTCGCCATCGTCATTGTCACAACGCATTTTCTTGACCTCGTCTAGCAACGAGAACCTAAAGCTCATGCCAAATAGAAAAGGGGACCCTGAAGCTGAAGCAGGTCACGTAACGAACCAAAGAGATTTCAAAGGAAGCAGGAAGAGAAGAAAAAGCAGACGCCCAGGTTTGAGAGAAGAAAAATCTATTCTCGGTCATTTGAGAGTCAAACTGCGGGCTGGTTTGCGCGATGACCAATAAGGAAAAGTTTCGTCTTCGTCTACATATTTGAGAAAAAAGAAATGGAAAGTAAGAAGCTGTAAAGGTAGAGTCCGAAGAGTTTTTCGGGAAAGAAAATAGTCATCTTTCTCCTCGAAATTGAGTATCGTTCTCTCCGTATTGAAACTTACGGAAAATACAATTTGAGAAAGAGCTGAGAGGAATCTATAGGAACCGCTTTTATTCTGTCGCTTATTTCCGAATTATCCATATAAGTTTAAAATGGTTTAAAATCGCAAAATGAATCGACGAGACTCTTCTTGAGCGCCGCCTAGGCATTAGAAGACTGAACTCTTTCGAATTTCCCTTGTCGTACCGAGGATGGACGCTAGATAGCGTCTAGATTAATCGAAAAAGAAGTATAATAATCGCGATAATCGCTCTCGCTTTATTGTTTGCGCATAACATCGTAGGAGAACGAGTTCGGCAGAGTTCGGAACCAGTGCTCCCAACGCGGGCACCTTGCACTACTGCGCATGCGATGCATAATGCACTTCATTGGCTGCCGTTCGCGCGCTTATTTGAAATGTTGAAAAATACAGTTTCTTTTTATTTATTATTTAGTATCAAAAATAATTTTTTTATCATGTTTGAGTAGTACGTGTATGGTTTTCAATATATTATGAGCATCAGGTTTTCAAAAATAAAAAAAGACTGCATTAATTAACATGATATTTTTCATTTTTGGAATATTCATTTCATTTTGCAACGTTATGCTCAGAATATATTGAAACCCATCCAAGTACTACTTGAACATGTTAAAATGTAATTATTTCTGAAAATTAATAATAAATTTAGAGAATGGTATTTTTAACATTTCAAATAAGCGCGCGAACGGCATTCAATGAAGCACCTCATGCATCGCATGCGCAGTAGCGCAAGGTGCCCGCGTTGGGAGCACTGTTCGGAACCCACTGCTGCTGTTTCGTTAGTACGCCGACGCTTAATCCGCTCGTCGGTAATCTGCCCGTTTAATCATTACTATACGTTAATTGTATATCATTGTAAATACGATGTACAGCAAAATGTAGCGCATAAGGAGCAGAAGCGCGTGCGTTCGAAAGGTTGGGCGTAATTGCGACCTAACGAGATGATCGTGTGTCGCCACGGGTCTTACTACTATAGCAATGTGCCCGACTTCATTACGTCCTACCATGTGTAAATGAGCGGACCCTTCATTTCGGACGGATTCTTACCTTTGTCCTTCCTCTTTTTCAACACCCCCCCCCCCCCTTCCCATTGTTAATCCCCGAGCACATTCATATCCCACTTGTAAGATCACACTTTTTTTTAATCAGGTGCACGCCAAGTCACAAATATGTTGCACCTTTCCTGTGTTCTTAAGTTAATGTAGTTCTTTCTATTTATTCACTCATTTTCGTGAGTGACTGTTAGATAGAATGAAAATGAGTAAGCGAGAAATACCTCCAACGTAAAGAATTCCCGCTGCCCAATGGTTTTTAATTTAAATTGTGAAAAAAGAATGGGTGTTCATTTGAGACTGATGTCTTATTTTTATTAGATTGTTGATTAGAATCGTTTTTCGCGCAAGAGAATATTGTCAGGGAGAAGAGCGCTTCTCCAAATCACTAGTTTCCAATTTTTATTTCATAAACTTTTATGCCGATTGAGATCACCCTTGCTGATCAGTATTAATTCTCAGTTAATGAATTTCTGGTTTGTTTCAACTAAAATGCATACGTTATTTTACTCCTCAGTGCTTTTAAGGCGGAAGGAGACATTTACTTTTGTAAAATTAGGGTAAATCCTTTTTTAATTCTAGATATTTTTATTTCAAAAATTAGAACTAAGTGATTTGAAGAAGTTAGTAATCTTTTAGCAAGTTCAGGATTATGATAAATTTACTTGTTTTGTGTTTCACGTTTCATCTGATCCGTTTGTATTTTTGATTAAATATATAATTAGTTTAATATTATAACGATAAATAACTGCAATTGTACTTGGTTTTCTTACGAAACGAAAATTATTCGAATCTCAGGTTGGAGATACACTGGACAGGGGGATTTTTACGCGAAGAAGAAAATAAAGAGTCTTAACGATAGAAGAATTAACCGAGAGTAAATGAGAGTGATGAACGATGCTAGTCAATTAGTGCCCGCCAGGCGACTATACTTCGCGCTAACTCAAGGTATCGCAGGGTAACCCACTTAACCCCTGAGGAAGAAGGTGGAGGAAGAGTGGGATGAGAAGCGTAAAGAGGAAGTAGAATTAGAGAAGGAAGAGACGTAGTCAGACTTGAGAGTTACAGCGGTGGTAGCAGTACGAGCAGGAGAGAAGTAATTACGCGTGAATAATTAAATCTGTACCACACTTAAACGAGGCAAGAACAAGGCAGCAGCCGCGACCTGCGGTGCAAAGACCCCGCTTGTTGCGCAATCGCCCTCCTCCTTCTACTAATTCATAAACTGCCAACTCTACGCCAGCCTGCTGTCTGCCTACCTTACCTCTTACAAAACTAGCACTGTTGTTATTATTAAATGATCCTATTGCAAAAACAATGTAACGAATCTTTAATCGTCAAGCGCCGGCAAAATGTATGTTTATGATCTATATCTATTTAGAAAATACCGCAGCGTCACTCTAGCGTTGTTTAAGTGTGTTGTAGACTCTAAGGAACTTTGTTTTGAAAGTTAAGCATCTTCATCTTTATCCAGAATCGAATTTTCTATGATTTTGCAAAATGTTTGAAACATAGCCGAGACGAGTCAAGTTTGTTAACGTTCAAATACAAAATTCGAGTTTTATCTTCAACTCAAAGATTACGTTTTTTAGGCATAGTCAATTATGTTAACTTACGATGGGAAAGTTTTTTACTCAAACCGCTTTCAATTGTCGTAAAAAAGAATTTTACGCACAAAACTCTCTAAAAAATTAGCAATAAAATAGTAAGCAATTTTGTTCAAAATATTCAAATTTGTGGTTTTTTAGATTCGGTTTTCCCTTAATCATCTGAATCGCTACAGATATTCCTCTAACTCATTTTGATACTAATCATTTTTGTAAACAATTTTCATAAGCAAGAGGAAAACTGTGAATTTTGTATCATACATAGAATATTTATATCATATATAGAATTTTTTAACATAAAATAATTCAAAAATTTCAAATCTCGCGAATTAGAAAAACTTTAGAAATGAGAATAACTTTAAAAAATCTCTATTTATTAAAAATAATGAATTTGTTTATTAAGCGATAATAATGTTGATTATTATTAATTGACCACAAAGTTTGACCACAAAATTGAGCACAAATTGCTGGTAAGGACCAATACTTTGTGCCTTCAAAAGTAGTACTAAAAGCTAGAGATAAACAAACGTCTTGTACGATAAAAAATTAAAAATTTTCCATTTGCTCATGAAAATGTTTTATATGAATAATTATTATTGATAAAAAATATTATTCTTAATTATTCATTGACTCTTTCTCTGCAAAAATGCATTTATTTATTTTAATTTTTTATAATCAAATTCTTATATTTAAAAAAAATGTTGTTATACATGTATTATTTTTAGGAAGGTTTGTAGTAATTGAGAAAAGTAAGAGAAAACCAACTCTTAAAAAAACCTCAAATTGAAATATTTTGAAACAAAAATTTTATAACAAAATTAGTCTTGTGCATATTTTAGAAAGTTATGTGATTCAAATTTACTTTTGCAATAATGAAACCTTTTTCACTGTAAGTTACGATATTTACTCATCTTTTCCTTGCATTTGCTTGCAAAAATAAAATGAATCAATAAAGAAATGGCTTGTGTTTGGCGAGTCCTGATGCAATGATTAAATCTGATTTACAACTTTGATAAACTCTTGCTGAAGCGTAAAAAATTATTTGGTAAAAAAAGTAATTTTCCTCATACTTTATGTAAAAATATAATATATAATTAAAAGATGACAAGAACGCGGCCGTAGTCTCAAGACTTTGTGAAATTTAATGCACTTTAATAAAAAAAGTGAATACTGAAAATCGCACCAAAGTTGTCTCGACTCGAGCTTTCAAGTTTTTTGCACGTCTCTAGCAGATTCAGAAGTTTGTATAAAAAAATCTTATTAAAATTTTATTTCATAAGATGAATAAAAGAATGGAATATTAATAAGTTAAGTAAATTTTATATTAGGTTAAAAGTATTGAAGCAATAACTTTCAAAGCTCTTTCTTTAGCGTGTGGTGCAAACAAAAGTTTTACGTACTAATGTCGTACTAATTCCTACGTTCTTGGTCCCTAAAAATGTATAATGATAGCAATCTGTTAAATTAATCTAATGCAAGGATTTCTCGTGGAATTTCTAAGATTCATCTCTGTTTTTAACTCCCCATCGATAAATCAAAAACGTACAAAAGTTTGTAAATTTCACTATAGCTAGTGTAAATACAAAATGTAATTGTAACAAACGTCGATCGACTGCTTTGTATGAATTGTAAGTTTGATTAGTTTTTCACCTTATTGTTATTCATACTTTTTTATTAAAAATATTGCCTTCTTAGATTGAACAGTGGTTTTATTTCTGTATAAAAAGCGGCTTAGTTTCTGATTTTCTTTCCACGATAAAGTTACAATCATGAGACCCGCAGGAGCGGAAATGTAAGTCGACTGAGAGTGCGAGGCAAACGAAAGAGAGTGTATGAGAGAGAAAGCGGGTGCTTGTCACACAGGTTGGAATCTCAAATTTCCTATAAGACTTTTAATTTCCTTGCACAGATAGTAGAATAGTTTAATTTTAATAGTTCTCAGTATAAGAGTTAATTTATTAATTTTATTTAATAAAGAATTATCATACACGAGTGTTTAAAAATACGGGTTCGAGGCGGAGATTCTAAGCTGTGTGACTTGGCGATATTACGTATCTAAATTAAAAAATGTGTGTGTGTGTGTGAATTGTACCTAATAATTTATATTCTATACGATCAGTCACAAGTCCACAAGCCAAAGAGGCGGAGCTAGTAAAATGATTGAGATGTATATTAATAATAATAATTTAACGATAATTTCTCGCTAGGTAAATCGTAAAGTTTTGAAGGAACTTTAAACTCAACTTATTTATTGTTTCAATTCACGAATTAGATTGGCGGGTCGTACTCCATTCAACAAAACGAGGTCTGGTTTAAAAAGAGCACTCAAATAGTTCATCAATTTTCAATAGCTTTAAATGCTCACTCGCATGAGTTGAATTAAATAAAAAACCTCACGTATTTTTTTAGTGTATTTGAAAAAAGAATCTAATTTCATTGTGAAGAAAGATTCCGCCCCGATCGGATCGCGCTGGTGTACTCGATTAAAAGATGTCTCAATATACTATTATTCGACAATTCCTAGTGCGAGACGTGTGTAGTCGCATTTACCAAATAATAGTTACTTGTACGTTCCCTAGTTATTATTTCCGTAACTCCTATGAGATTACGATCTCCGTACTGCCAGCGAGACCTTTTGCCTGCGCCGCCCGGCCGCGGCGCCCCCCCCCCCCACAATTCATACCTGTATTTATTGCATTGTATAAATCGTCGTTCAAATCTGTAAAAAGAAGAGCTTTGAAGTATTATACTTCAGCATCAACCGCACTCAATCAGAAATAAATTCATTTAAATTATAATAAATCAAATAGTTGTATGTTATCCAAATCCCACCTTTTCCTTATATGCATTTTAACATAATATTTTTTCAATAGATCCATGATAATGATAGAAACTGCATACTGAAGTCTCAATATGCCAATTCATTTTGTAGTTTGATAAGTCATTTTCGACTTTTGGTGAGCATTTTCATGAAACTGTACGTGCGTCACGATACATTAATGAATGTTAAAAAAATTCACCATTGTCAGAATGGGAATTTTTCACATTATACTGATTAATATTAACTAGCAGCTTCCGAAACCTCTACTCTTTTGAGTTTTAACCAAAAATGCGTTTTTACATCAATTAATGTGACGTGACGCACGTACATTTTCTCCTTACATGTTCATTAATAAAATTTGAGGTTCCATAAACTAATAATCTGCAATATGATCCACGTTAACTTTCATTACCTATGTTACGCATTGTAGAGAACAGTATTTTTTTTTACTTCACCAATGTACCATAATCTGTTATGTACCGATTGTAGGTAAAGTAAATTTATATTTACCGACTGCTCCTTGCCAGTGAAGGTAGCAAAGATATTAGTACCTAGATGCGGCAAGGATCAGGAGTGGGGAC
>CAKNXH010060109.1:0-15313 GCA_932178445.1 Andricus quercusramuli
TTTTGTTTTTTTGTTAAACATTTATTTTCCTGCCATTTTAACTGTTCCAATCTTTGTTCAAAAAAATTCACTTTAACAAATACATTTTTTTTAGAAAATTTAATTTTTTATAAAAATGTGATCTTTTTCATTAAAAAGTTATCTGCTTACTAGAAAATTTAGCTATTCTATTTTTTGTTTAGAATTAATTTCTTCCATTGAAAAAAAAAACTAGTTGAAAATTCGTTTTTTTTTTTTGTTGATAGAAAATTCATCTTTTAGATTGAAAAATCCACTATTTGAACAAAATTTCATATTTTTTGTAAGTAAAATTTTAGAAACACAATATCATCAAGTCAATCTGTGCAAAAATTCTATTTTTGAACAAAAAGGCTCAGAAACATTATGAATGCAAAAAGCAGTTATTTTGAAAAAACATATTCGAAAAGTTCAAAATATGCAAAAAGAATTGCATAGAAAGGCCTCAAATATGTTTCCAAACAACGTTCTGATCGGCTCGTTAGAGACAAGTATATAACAACATGAAAAAAGAGGGAGAGAATTGGAAAAGAGACAACCAAGCCATCCTCACTCAAATTTCCTTTCTCTTTCTCCGTCTTTTTTATACTACTTTTGGAACCAACATGTTTCGAGATTATTTAAATCTCCTCATCAGGGTATATTTTAATAGGATACTACGAAAACTTATTTCTATCATATGCTTTATATTAATAATGTATGTATATATGAGACTGAAATTTCTTATCGTACTGTTATTCACATTATTTTTCATTTTTTAATTTTTGGATGAGAATTTAACTTTCAATTTTCGGTTTAGGTGTCAATCCTTAATATTTCAAAATCATTTTTGTACTTTAATAAACTTTTATTTTTTTTTAATTTTTTTTTTAATTTTTTAATTTCCAATTAACTGAAAAATTGAATTAACATTAAGTTCCAATGTTTCATATATAAATTCGATAAAAGTATCAAAGGCTTTGTTATCTCTCTAAAGGTCTGATTCAAAATTGATTTCATTGATGCCCTCTCTCTTTATATGTAACAATTTCACATATTAACTATTTCTTTGCCCGTCATTTTGTCAAATTCCCGCGAAATCATGAAAAAATGTTAAAATTTCTGAAGAAAAAAAAAATAAAAATTTCAGTTTCACACAAGAAGAAAACCATGAAGAAGAAAAATACTTATCCTTCTGTTGTTATGTACTATATTCCATTATGAAAGGCAAACATTAACTCCCTTATAAATTTGAAATGAAAGTTCACTTTATAAAACTACGGAATCTTTTTATAATTTTTTATTTTGCACACACTTCTTACAATTTTGTTATTTCGATACTTTAAAATTCCCGTCTAGAGTCTAGAGCAACTGAACCGTACCGGGCCACACTGAACACTGAAATCATTTTAAAACAGGAAAAAATAGACGAATGAAAACTCCCTTTGAAAATGACAAATATTGGTTTGTACGCATTTTTCCAAGAACTCAAGTACAGTGTAGTCCAACCTCTTTAGCTGTACACCCCTTCCTAGTCAAGAGACAGTCTACAGTCGTAAAAAACACATGTTGGAAAAATTCTTCTAAAACTGGCCCTTGAAATATTTCCCCCACTTTTGAAAACGCAATTATGACAGTGACATAGTACTCAGTAAATGCATCTACTTAATAATTTTATCTCTAACTTGCGTTGGCATTTTTGTAATTTTAGAGATTCTCTCTGAATAATTCGAAAATTTATTAATTAAAGATTAAATATTTCTGAAATATCAAGGATAATTTTTACAACACCAAAAATTTGTTTCTTGTTACAGTAAAGCTCACTGCAAAACAATTTTTATTTTTATTTTTATTTAATGAATAATGATATATCAAATTAATCAATAAAATCTAGTTTTTGATTAATAATAATCTTATTTGTAAACATTACTTTAAATTAAAAGGTCTTAATGAGAAACTTACAAAGAAAAGTGAGAGTTAGTCAATAAAGTTCTGCTGTATAAAAGCCGTTGAAATATGGAAATTTTTCTCATTTTTAATTATCAAAATCATAATATTAGTGTATTTTTAGTATAACACAGTATAAATATTCAAAGAAACTTATTAAAGTATTCTATTGAATCTTCCTTAGACAACCATTATTGCAGGTGTTAAGGGTGTCATGCTTTCATTTATTGAAAGTCTTGCTAAATGTTAATAAGTAATATCTGAACATCCCATAAGGCAACCTTACTTTTGGTAAGTACCAGGATATCATAATATCACTTTTTTTTTTTTTTTTTTTTTTAATTTAAAAATTCTCAAATGTTTTTAATCCTTTTTTAATCCTAAGGATATTTTTGGTTAAACATTCATCATAGTGATTAAAAAATAATTTCTTTGGTTGAAAATTCGTTTGTTTTTAGTTCAAAATTAATTTTTTAAACTGAAGATATAACTATTCCATTTTCGTTTGAAAATTTATATTTTTTGTTGAAAATTAATCATTTTTGTTGAAGACTCGTTTTTTTCAAATTTACTTTTCGAACTGCAAACTGAAATATTATATTTATGATTTGTAAATTTAGCTCTTTTATTTTAAAATTGAATTATTTTATTCAACAATAATTTTTTTGGTATGAAAAAAATACATTTTTTTTAATTCGTTTTTTTTTGGCTGCACATTTATTTTTCTGACATTTTGACTATTCTGATATTGGTTGAAAATTGATTTTTTTTAGATGAAAATTCATTAACTTTGTTGAAAGTGAGTATTGTTTGGTAGAAAATTAATCTTTTGGGTTAAAAATTCATCATTTCAGTTAAAAATTAATTTCTTTGGTTGAAAATTTTTCTTTTTGACTTGAAAACACAACTAAAAACTGTTTCAAATATATTTTTAAAAACATTTATTTTGCATTAATATTATTAATCTTCTCGGTGTATGGTTGGTTTAATACCTATTGGGATATTGTAGTAACCCTTAATAAAAGACACTGTTTAATGCGAATAATATGTTTTCTATTACTTTGACTTCTTTTATCATTTAAATTTAGCACCCCTTCCAATTTGAAGCGATACATTTTCATGCGAAATTTAAATAATGTAATTATTATTAATAAAAGTATAAAATACGATTTTTGAAATCCTAATTCAAAATGCTTATAAATGCCCATTAAATTCTCAAAGCACATAAAGGTCGAGCATATTCTCATGCTCGTGAGAATTTCTGCGAGCTCTTAAACTTTTTAGAACACTACGCACTAACGCACTTCCCAACAAAAATATATAATATCTTTGCTTCCCAGTATAATGAAAATAGTGCGATGTCTACAGGCACACCGAAAATACATATTTGAAATAAATAATCAAAAATTAATAATAACAGAAGCACTGAAATGATGGTGATAAATTAACTAAATTTCGAGAGAAATACTCTCGAAAAGGTAATTATGTTTATATTTGTTAAATATTATTATAATTTCCAATACGTCCATGTTTCTATAAATGATAGATGTGATTTTTCAAATTATAATTTTTTGTACTTTGAACTTCAATGTTTGTTACTTGGCTGAACCGAAATTAATAATTTTCGAATTATAAGTGCATCTAAGAATATATAGGATAATTGCAAATCTGAAGCTTGAGACAGGTTTTTTTTGGAGAGATAAATCAAGGCTGAAAAATTTTCCTTTCATAAATATTTTTTCAAATTAAAATAATCAAATATTTACACGAAAGAAAAAACTTTTTCAATTGTACATTTTTTTAAAATATTGTTTAAATTCGAAATGACAATAATTGAAAAAAATATGTATTTGTGGATAAAAAATTTTGATTGAAAATGTACATAGTATTTTTTTAGAATTACAACAAATTTTCTCAACAATCGAATTGTTAATTAAAAAAAAAAAAACTAAAATGGAATTTCCAGATAAATCAGGGCTGCCAATTTTATAACAGCAATGCAAATTAAAAATAACTAAAAGAATAACAGAGAACAAGTAACTATTGAGACTATACTGATAAAATAACTGCTTTTTTTTTCAAATTTATACTAAATAAAATTACAGTATTACAAAGAAAAATAACAACGTTTTACTTTAAAGAATTCAAATTGTTTAACAATTGAAATTAATAACAAGAAGGAAAAGATGGAAGGGTTTTCAAATTAATAATTATTATTCTGAATCTTATGATATACACGGGTTGCTGTGATATACATTTTGAAATTTGTATCCTTTTCCCAAAGAAAACCATTTTCGCAACATATTCTTTTCATTAACTTCAACTCAAAATAGCAACAAGAACAACATTGCAGATATCAAGAGTAATTTTCCACAAGTGGACATTTATAAAACTCATAGATAAGTGATTCACGAATTATTTTATTTTAAACGGGCAGTAAAAAGATAAAAGTTTTTAAAACTTTTCAATAATTTCTGAATATTTATTGTTTACACCTTCAATTTAAAAATGTAAGATAAAATATTTTTAAAGTTTGCATTCATTTTAACTGACTAACATGTGGGCCTAGAGGCGTGGACCATTCCATCATTCGATTAAAATTAAAAAATGAATTTTTTAATTTTCAAATTATCGGTTTCACAATTAAAAATTCGGAGCCTATGGATTTAGGCGACTAAAAATATGAGCAAATAGCGCTGAAAAAGTCACAAATTACGTGCTTAAAAACATTTCTACACACACTTCTTGTAGGAATTAGGGTGAATTAAATACGCTTCAAGTCTATCCTGCTTCACCGAATACGAGAGAGCTGTCGGAAATTACATTTTTGAGATAACCTATTCTATTTTTGTACATTGAAGCCTACAGGGAAAATCAGGTATTAATAATAATAGAATTATCTCTGCTTTTACGTTAAAATCAGAAATTTTTGATCTTATTATATTCAAGCCTTCTTTACTGGGATTTTTCTGCATTAAAAAAATTGACTTTAGTCAGATTATATTGTATTTCAAAAAATATAAACAATACAATTGCTAGTTTATTAGGTATTAGTAACTATTAAAATTTTGTCACTAATGTTACAGTATATTAATTGCAATATTAAGTAATCTCAAAGATATTAATATCTGTGTGTAATGTTCTCCATGACAAATGTAGCAGCTAATAATGTTCATTACGATACTATTACATTTTAATTTAATTCAAGAGTAAATTTTATGCATTTACTCGATGCGAAATTTATTTAAAAAATTGAAAACAATAATTTAAAAAATATTTATTATAAAATTTTTAATTTATATTTTTAAGTATGTACCGACTGAGTATCGGCTATTCGATGGACTAGTTCTGGGGGTAAAGAGCGAGGGGGGAAAGCAGTTGGATGGCATAATCTACGGGTTGAGAGGCATGGGGGGATCGGGCAATTTTCGCCGGGAGCGCCAACTACATTTAGTTCCTCGAACTATACCCCGTGCCGCATCTAGGCTTATAATATCTTTGTATACACTAGCACATATCAATTTCACTGTACGATGTCAAAAGAATAACTGAAGGGTTCCTTTGGATGAAGAAAAACAAACCTCCAGTCTATTACACACGACAGACAGAGAGAGAGAGAGAGAGAGAGAGAGAGTGAGTGAGTGAGTGAGTGAGAGAAAACGAGAGCGAGAGAGAGGGAGAGATATGGAGAAAGAGAGAGAGAGATGGGGAAAGTGAGAGAGAGGGAGAAGGAGAGCGAGATGGAGAAGGAGAGAGAGATGGACAAAGAGAGAGACTGAAGGGCTCCTTTCGGTGGGTGAAGAAAAGCGAGCCTCCGGTCTGTGCCATAAGACACAACGTGTGTGTGTGTGACAGGCCTGCGTTACACTATGCAGTCGTGGTTTCATTCGAATCAGGCGCGACTCCCCATATCGAGGTCTAAGATGTTTACACATCAAAAGTTAATTTTCAAAGATGAAAAAGGAGTTTTCACCAAAAAAGTTTCTACCAAGGGACATTAATTTTCAACCCGAAAAGATGAACTCTTTAAACGACAGTTGAATTTTCTACGAAAAAGTTCATTAAAAAAAAAGTAATAAACAAGAATATAATTAACAACTTTCAAATGCAAACTTTACCAACATCAAATGCCAAAGTAAATTTGAATTGAATCATATGTACATGACGTATATTAACGTGAATTTTAACAGTGCTTTTATTCATATTTGAAAGTCCACTGGCAATCAAATAGAAACACGAATTGTGTACAATTATCCCAAAAAAATCACCTAATTGCTAGTAAGATACAAAACTCTATGCATATAGAAACAGAAATTGCAAAAAATTAAAGTGCATACCTCTGGTTCTTTTATGTCCAACATCGACGTGGGCTCTTTCTAAAATTTCGAAGAGATCTTCAACTTTGCAGTAACACCTTAGAGTTGATGAGTTTTCCGTTTTTTCTATTAATTTTTCTTTCTCGCGGATGATAACGATATCATATCGTTTTAAACGTCTGTAGCGTTTCGTCACTAAGGGTTTGCCGTCCTTTTTCAACTGCCTGGCCTCTTTCACCTCACTTATTAATTTTTCATATCTTTCTGATGTAATTAACTCACTTTCCGTTTTTTCGCTTAGCCTGTCCATTATTTTTTTTCAAATTCGTATTTTGAGTCCTTATCCACTAATTCACAGTTAACATTTGCCATGGTGCCCACAATGTGATAAATATACTACTACTCTCAACAAGTACAAAACTCTTATAATCAAAATTCGGCACTCACGTTCATAGAGAGCGTAGGTGAAATACGATTCTATAAGAAGGGATGATGGCTTAGTGGAGGGGAGGGTTTACTCCTGTCTATTGGTTGAGGAAAGTTATGGTAGGATATTTTTTATGCATCAACAGTTAGTGTAAAAATAAACAGACGCAAATATTACATAAATCATACCTTCAGAGACTTTTCTCTGCCTTGATAAATCTAAATAAAAAAAATGAATAGTTATGAACCTAATATTTATTAAAAATGTAAACCAAATTATCGCATAACAATAACAATAGTAATTATATCGTCTTTATCACTTTTTAAGATTGCTTATCTAGTATATGAGGCCGGTTTTTTTTCATCCATGACTTTGATCAGGATTCTGTGCTTCAGAATATGCCCCAACAAAATTACTAGTTTTTCTATCAGAAAAAGGATTTTTTTTGCAAAAATAAGTTTCTTTATTTGAAAATTCCACTGAAAATTAAAATTGGAAATTAATATGTTTTCGTAGTGAATTCAAAAATTTTGTTGAAAATTCGCTTCTGTTGGTTGAACGCAGTTATTTTTGAATTCTAATTGAAACATTTTGTTTTTCTAAATATTAATTATTATATTTTTGTTCACAATTCATCTTTTCAGGTTGAAATTTTTATTTGAAAGTGGAACTACTTTCTGAAAAGTTCATTTTTTTTTATTAATGATTCATAACTTTAGTTGAAAATTCGTTTTTTTTTGTGTGAAAAACTAATTTTTTTAACTGAAAATCTAAATATTTTCTTTCAAATTCATATTATTTGTTGAAAATTCATATTCTCTGGTAATTTGGGATAATTTTACTATTATTACATTGGCTATCTGTTTAAGAAATAATATCTTAAAAAATTTACTGTAAAAAAAATAATGAATAGTTGTGTACCTAATATTTATTAAAAATGTTGAGCAAATGTTGACATAAAAATTACAGTAACAATAGTAATTATATAATTTTTATCTCTTTTTAAAATTAGTTATCTAGTATGTGATAACCGTTTTCTTTTCATCCTTGACATTTACCAGGACTGTGTACTTCAGAATGTGCCATACTAGTTTTTTATCACAAGAAGAAATGTTTATATTCTCGAAAAGGCGTCCTCTGTATCTAAAGACATGTAGAACGGCTTTGGGACGTTTCAGTTTTGCCCCACCTAGGTGGGTGCGTTTGAAAATGCCCACACCTTGGTCGGTGCACTTGAAAGCGCTCTCACCTAGTTCGGGGCATTTAGAAATGCCCACTCCTAGGTGCGTGCGGTTTAAACGCCCATTGGGCATTTTCGGGTTCGGATATAAATATATATATATTAGGGTGAGCCAAAAAAAAATTTTAATTTTTTTTTTCCTTAGATACCATGAAAATATTGTCAGAAATGACGAAAAAAAAATTCTGGTGAAGCTTGAGCTCTGAATATTAATATTAAGAGGTGGCGATTTGTGATTTTTGATTTCTCATTTAAATAACACAGGAAATATTTTAAAAAAATTTTTGATTCTGATGCGTTTGAACAAATAATTGTCTAGTGAAAACAAAAACTTATTCTTGTAAAGAATTTACCTATCTACAAAAAATGTCTGATATGATTTTTTGCTAAGTCGACTCATTCAAAAGTTATGGCAGATTGAAAATTAAAAAAATACTTTTTCATTAAGCTTACATCAGACGTTTGATCTCAAAGAGCTCAAAGGCATTGAACAGCTTTATTTTTGAGCTCAGAGAGCTCAAAATAACACAAAAATTGAATTTTTGAGCTCGGAGAGCTCTAAAACATCGCAACCTTCGGCTAAATTGCAAACTTTCAATGACTGAAATTAGCAAGAAGTTGCAGGGATGGCCTTTAGGTCAACCGTTTCCCAAATTTTTCTTTCAAGTCATTATTCAGGTCAATTAAAGTTCAGATTTTGTTTCAAACTAAGTTTCATAAAATTGGTTTTTCTTACGATATTTTGTAAAAATGTTATTGTTTTACCAAAAACATTCGATTAGTTTTACGAAAAATAAGATATTTCATGTTTTTGAGCCATTATTTTGTGATAGAATATAAAAAATTGTAAAAATTATCTTTAACGATTCAGAGTTGGACTTTAACCTCGAATAACTTTTCAAAGAGTCGACTTAGCAAAAAATCATATCCGACATTTTTCGTAGATCGTTAAATTCTCTACAAGAATAACTTTTCGTTTTCACTAGACAATTATTCATTCAATCGCATTAAAAATCGAAAAAAAAAAATATAAAAAATTTCCTGCGTTATTTAAATGGGAAATCAAAAATCACAAATCGTCACCTCTTAACGTTAATATTAAGAGCCCAAGCTTCACAAGAATTTTTTTTCGTCATTTCTGACAATGTTTTCATGGTATCTGAAGTGTTCAATGGTTTTGAGCTCTTTAAGATCAAAAGTCTGATGGAAGTTTCATGAAATAGTATTTTTTTAATTTTCAATCTGCCATAACTTTTGAATAAGTCGACTGAGCAAAAAATCATATCAGACATTTTTCGTAGATCGTTAAATTCTCTACAAAAATAACTTTTCGTTTTCACTAGACAATTATTCGTTCAAACGCATTAAAAATCGAAAGAAAAATATTAAAAAATTCCTGCGTTATTTGAATGGGAAATCAAAAATCACAAATCGTCACCTCTTAACGTTAATATTAGGGCGCTTCGTCGAGCCTAGTTTTTAGCCCATGTATTCGTTTTGACATTAATCCCGCTACCCAGGTGCGAATTGACCGTTGGGCCACGGTCGGGCCAACCGTCGGACGGTCGGTCCAACTTTGTGCGCCACTGATCGGGCCAACCAGCTAAATGATAACGGTCAACCGCCTTTGGATTCTCAAAGTCGGCCCGATATTTGGTCCCATATATGGGCCATCTTTTAAGATGATGTCGGCCCAACCCTGGACAACAATGTGGGGCCGACTTTGATTTTGAAGGTTCGTACTACACAGGTGGAAATACACAAAATAGGTATTCAAAAAATAAATAGTAATTGATTGCGAGTATTTTGACTATAAATGTTAATGGTCCTGCTTATATTGAATACATATATTACATTTTTTTAAATTATATTACAAATAAAATTTCTAACCCTACGGGGTTTCGAACCTACACCTATACCTGAAGAATTGAAAGTCAATGAAAAAACCATCCTCATAAGCTACAGCTCAAAGTAGTTAAAAAACAATTTGTTAAATGTTTTTTCTCATTAAATTTTGTATTATTATGCAACATATATAATATGAATATAAATTATATAATATTTTAATAAATAATTCAAACCAATGTTATGTCGACGGTCGGGCCATCTATTGTCCAGAGTCGGACTGAACGTACTTTAACGGCTTTTTTTTAACAATGAACCAGCGTTTATCCGACGGTCGGCCCATATTTGGGCCACGGTTTGACCGACCGTCGGGTGCAACATGGTGACTTGTACAAGCCAATGTTATGCCGACGGTCGGGCCATCTCTTGTCCAGAGTCGGGCCGACCGTTCTTTCACAGTTTTTTAAAACAATGAACCAGCGTTTATCCGACGGTCGGCCCATATATGGGCCAAGGTTTGACCGACCGTCGGGTGCATCATGGTGCCTTGTACAAGCCAATGTTATGCCGACGGTCGGGCCATCTCTTGTCCAGAGTCGGGCCGACTGTACTTTCGCGTTTCCTTTTTTAACAATGAACCAGCGTTTAACCGACGGTCGGCCCATATTTGGGCCAAGGTTTGACCGACCGTCGGGTGAATCATGGTGACTTGTGGCTAACCGATTGCTGTATGCAGAGTTGGACCGACCGCATTCTTGCGGTCGTACCGACCAATCTGCCACAGTTTATCCGATCGTCGGCCCAACGTTGGGCCAGAATTGGGCCATCAGACGGCTTTTCGCCCACCGCCGACGTCGGTCGCCAACGTCGGTGAGACCATGGCAGCTTGAAAACACCTTAGTCGGCCCAACTCTAATTACCGTAGATCGTTTACCAAAGCAGGGCCAACTTCGGGCCGATGGTCAATCTCTGGCAGCCGACCGAATTTCGCACCTGGGTAAACGGATGAATTGCTCAATGTAAGATTTGAACCACATAATCTGAAGGGTATAGTGCCTAACATTAATGGTTTTTTTTTTAATGGTCTTGTTTTTGCGTTTTTTTAATTAATCGAAAATATGTTTTATTTCTGCGCCTATAAACGAGCAATCTTCCACCGGGAAAGTACCCCCGTTGAACCTGAAACAGGCGCTCTCCAAAGTATACAGAATTTACGGTAATTCACCGTGACGGTTTTCGAGCATGCTAAACCCAGGAGGTCGCTCGTAAATCTTCCGCTCTTTCCATTGTTGCATCCTGAGACGATTCGAGCCACTTGAACGAAATTGATAATTATTAAAATATGCATAAATTGAATTTTTATATGCTGCATCAGGTTCATTACATAATTACGAGACGATTAAAAAAAGATAGAAAAAAATCGGTTCACCCGTTCAATTTCTGTTGGGAGTTTTGGTAAAATTGCATTTTATTCGAGATTACTTCAAATTTTATCAGCTAATTAAAATATCATCGATTCGTGTTTTGCGCAATTTTCGATATTGTCACAGTATTCATTATCGGTGGGTGATTTACTTTGGTCTTTATCGAAAAAAAACCAGAGTCAAGGGTGATTAATCAATTCATTGAATATTCAATTCGATTCATCGATTCTAATTGTTATCAACAAGTGATATTAACAAAATGTAAACATATCGCAAATTTTGCTTCAAAGTATCTTCGTAACTTGAAATTGCTTCATTTTATCAACTCGATCATTTTTTATCATGAAAATTTGTTGTATGGTATAATTTGTTCGTTTTATAAACAAATTATGTGAATAAATGCATAGTTGAGGCGTTCATTGGCAGAAAGTAATCGTTTTTCTTTTTTGGTAACTTTAAATTATATGAGTGGTAATATGTTATTATTAACATTGGTCATTTCATATTATTTGTTTATTTTCTAAACAAATTTTATAAACAAATGCATAGTTTGGTAATTTATGGACAGAAAGTAATACTTTTTTTCCAATCATCATCAAGTTACACAAGTGGTGATGTTTATTGACGAAGACTTGTCAATCGATATTATTGGTTTTTGTTATAAACAAATTTTATAAGGAAATGCATCTTTTGACCATTTAGAGATAGAAAGTGTTCATTTTTCTTTCTACAAGTCTTCAAATTACATAAGTGGTGATATGACGTGACAAAGAATTGTCAATCGATATCACTTTTTTTTTGCTAATTTTATAAACAAATGCATAGTTTGGTCGTTTATAGGCAGAAAGTAATAGTTTTTTTTTAAATTATCTTCACGTTACGCAAGTGGTGATGTTTTTTGACGGAGAATTCTCCACCGATATCATTTGTTTTTGTTTCCAATCAATTCTATCAATAAATGCATCTTTTGACCATTTATAAATAGAAAGTGATCGTTTTTCTTTCTACTCGTCTTCAACATACATAAGTGGTGATATTCAGTCACAAGGAATTACCAATCGATATTACTTTTTGTTATAAACAAATGCATAGTCTGGTCGTTTATAGACAGAAAGTTATAGTTCTTTTTACAATCACCTTCACGTTACGCAAGTGGTGATGTTTTCGTTATTGTTCGATTTTGTTGGAAATAAATTCTATCAATAAATTCGCCTTGTGACCATTTATAAATACAAAGTAATCGTTTTTCTTTCTACTCGTCTTGAAATTAAATAAGTGGTGATATTCAGTCACAAGTAATTGTCGATCCATATAACTTTTTTTTAATAAAAAAATTTTATAAAGAAATGCATCACTTGGACGTTTATAGACAGACAGTAGTAGTTTCTCTTTCTCATCGTCTTGAAATTGTAAAAGTGGTGATGTTTAGTGATCAAGAATTCTCAATCGATAATATTTGTTTTTTTTCTATAGACAGGTACACTGAGAAACTTTAGGTTAGAAAAATTACTAAAACGGATAGCAAATGGGGGCAAAATGCTTAAATTTTGACATTTTAATACATAAATAATAAGTTATACTATTTTTATAAGAAGATTTCCTATTTGGTAATAGCAATCCTTACTATTCTCTGTAGTAAAATCCGATTTAGGAAAAATTAGTAGAGAAATTAATAAATTGTAAAAAAAAAATAAAAGTAATAAGTATTTTAAATAACATAATATACTAAATATGTAGAAGAAATTACTATTGTCTGTAGGAACACGATGTGAATTATGGACATTTCCTACTTTTTGTAACAAAGGTTAATACCAATTATTAAATTTGGTCCTAAATATTACTAACTGATTTAGCAGAAAGTATCGAGCCTTGGACCGAGCGCGGCCGAGTGCATCTGACGTTTGTCGATCGCCGATCATAATTTTAGGTTGCGAAAATGACATCTAATTTATGTTTCAATGCAAAATCCGCAAAAAAACATAATTAAAAAAAAAAAATTTACTTATTTTAATTACATTAAAAATTTTGTTGTTTAAAATTATAAAAATATCATGAATATTAATCAATTAAGGATAAAATGAATTAGAACCAATAAACTTTCTATCATTTAGGTCATATGGAAGTTTTCATTCTGAGTCCCACAATGTCTTATAGGTAGATGGATCATCGCCCGACTGCTGTCCCGGAGACGCGTGTTCGATTCCCGCCAGCCTTCGTTTTCTTCTAACCCGATTTTTCTGTTTCAGCTTTATAATATAAAATACTATCTTTTAAGAATATATACATATATGTAATTTCTAATGTTGTCAATTCTTAATTTAAATAAATGTTAATTATGCGTTAAATGTAGAACATGTGTGTAGGTAGGCTTGTGTGAAAGTTAGCAACACGTATTTATTTTTTTTACTATTCCCACTGTAGCAGATTTTGCTAACCAGTTAGTAATTCGGTGCGCACGGTCCCTGCGCATCATTTTACTACCGCACTTTATAAATACTGTTATCTTCTACAGATATTAATCCAACAAATTTATTATTTTCTCCTACCAAAATTAGTAAATAGTGCAGACTTGCAGTTTTACTACAGAGGTTAATAAATACTTCAAATGTCTTTTACAATAAATGCAATTGTTTTAACTTTTATTCCAATATATTTTATAATTCTTTAAGTAGCTACGAGTTACTATTGAGGTTAGTAAATATTATTAAAATTTGCTTTTTGCCTCTCATTGCAAAGTTCAGATAGTGAAATCTAGTGTGATTTTTAACAAGAAATACAAACAAGGGTTTCTCAGTGTACACACTTTGGGCATTTAGAGATAGAAAGTGACCGTTTTTTTCTGTACTCGTCTTGAAATCACATGAGTGCTGATATTTGCTGACAAAATATTGTCAATCCATATTATTTGTTTATGTCATAAAAAAATTCTAATAAAAAAATGCATAGTTGGACCACTTATTAAAGTGGAGCCAGAATGTATTTCAAATGGATCATGAAATTATTGCTTCAGCTAATTCTTCGAGAACATGAAAAAACATTTCCAGCGATATCGTTTGGAGGCAATGATGACAAACGATCACTTTCTACGTATGAATGCTCAAACTGTGCATTTCTTCATAAACTTTCTTTATAAGAAAACCAAATAATATTGATTCATATTATTCTCATTCTAATCACTCAATAATATCAGTCATATAATTTAAAAGGACTAAGAAAGAAAGACGATTACTTTCTGCCAAACAGCCCCTAAACTATGCATTTTTTGAACATAATTTGTTTATAAGATAAACAAATTATACTGGACAACAAATTTTCATGATCAAACATGATCCCGTTGCTAATATTAAGCAATTTCAACTTACAAATATACTTTGCAAGCAAAATTTTCAATATGTAGACATTTTCTTCATATAATTTGTTTACAACAATTACATTCTATATCCTGTCAATTATTTATAATTCTTTCGATACTGCGAGATTTCTTCTCGTCGAGAATTGGATTAATTAAGTCATTGATTCGAAGATAAAAAATAATAATTAAAAAATGTCTCGTTCTCTCCCTTTGTTTATTTATACAAAAAGTAGGAAATGATAATAATCAGAAAATATAATCCATGGACGCTCTTATGCAAGTATTACTGATCACTTCTACAAAAAAAATTGAAAATCAGTTAAGAAGTATGGGCTCTGGGTAATTTTGAATAGTAAATTCTCCATTCAGCCCGCTGTGAGTCGTCCAGCCGCCGCCGATGAGCGAAGAAGGCGGCGCGCCGTTGCGCCGCCGATCCAAACGACGCAACGGCGCGAGAAATTTATTTTCGTCTTTGTCGAAAGACGAAATCGAATGCAAGTAAATGAGAAAATAGCACGTCGGATTACTTCATTCATTGCTTCATTGATGATTAATCAATGCATTATACATACAATTTAGTAATAACAATGAGTTGAAAATAAATTCATTAATCAATTTGGAATTTCCCTTGGAATAAATATACATATTTGGGATAGATTTCAAATATTTCTCAAACATTTCAGTTATTTCACAGGAATTTCAGATACACTGCTCAGCGCACAAACATTTCAATTATTTCACAAACATTTTAAATATGTTATTTCA
>CAKNXH010060109.1:29598-55598 GCA_932178445.1 Andricus quercusramuli
TGTAAAGCCTTCGTTAAAGATAAATTTGAAAACTGATACAATTATGGTCAAACATTGTATATAAAACGTGGAATACATTTTTTAATATAATTATTTAAGACTTCAACGCATTCAAACTGATAACGCTTACAACTGTCGCTTGCCTATAAATTTCTGAGTGTGTGATCCGTCCCATAAATATTCCCTAGAAAAAAGTAAATAATCAATAAGCATAATCAATAATTTAAATCAGTGATGTTATCGAGGCCTGGCAGGCCTTTGAAAGAAACTTGAATTTTTATTAAGAAGTTCATTTCAAACCAAGAGAGATTACTTTTCTACCATGGAAGATGAGTTTTCAACAAAAGACTGAAGTTTTGAAGCTAGAAAGTCGAATGCTTTAAGAAACGGTGGACTTTTGAAACGGAAAAGAAGAAGCTTTAACAAAAAAGATAATTTTAAATCAAGAAGGATCAATTTTGAACAAGATTCTCAAACAAAAAGTTGAATTATCAACAAAAAAGAATAATGTATTACCCAGAAAGACGAATTTTTAATCAAATATATGTATGAATGTTCTATCAAGTAGATAAACTTTCAACCAAAAATTTTAATTTTCAACAAAGAAAATTCACAGAAAAAAAAAACAAATTGTAATCTTTACAGCGATTTCCGAATAATAAATGAATTTAAATAATAAATTTACCTTTTGCAAACATCCACTTCTGTTATTTCTTCTATGTTCGTTTTTTACCCAAAAAGATGAATTCTCAAACAAATACAGATACAGTTTCAGCCAAAAATGGTAAATTAAAATTTTCATATAACAACTAATTGAAAAAATAACTTTGAACGGTAAAAAAATTGTTAAAAGTTCAACCAAAAAGATGAATTTTCGACCAAGGAGATTGAATATTCTATAATAAATACAAATTTCCAACGTATCCAATATGCAAGATAAAGTTCTAAACCGAACATGGAATAGTGAAATTTTTGGATTGAAAAATAATAGTTTTTAAAATAAATATGAATTTTCAATAAAAGAACAAAATACATGAATTTTGAGCAAAACGATTCAATTTTCAAGTCAAAAAGACCAACTATCTACAAAAAAAGTTGAATTATCAACACAAAAATATGATTCTTCAACTAACAAGTTTAATTTTCAAGCCTAAAAGATAAATTTTCTAGAAAACAGTAGAATATTCACAACGAAAGTTCCTTTAAAATGAAATTTTTTAATTTTCAACCAAAAAATTGAATCTTCAACTAAAAGAGATAAATTTTTAACCAAGAATGGAATTGTTTAATCGACAGTTCAAAAGATTAATTTCCAACCAAACATGAAACCATCTCTAATTAAAATAGTTAAATTTTCAACCAAAATGATGAACCTTCAACAACAAAAAAATGAATTTTGAACAAAAAAGATAATTTTTTATAAAAAAAGATGCGTTTCTAATGAGATTCTCAATTAAAAGTTGAACTATTAATAAACAAGGATAATTCTCTACCCAAAATAAGATTTTGTAACAAAATATGTGAATTTTCTACCAAACATTCGAATTTTCAACCAAAAAGTTGAATTTTGGACCAAGAAAATTAATTGTCTATAAAAAATAAGATTTTTTAACTTATTCAATATACAGAATAAAGTTTTAACCAAACATCAGAAAGTACAATTTTCCGATCAAAAAAATGTTAACAATAGAAATGATTTTTCAACAAGGTTATTAAATTTTCAACTGAAAAGATGAATTCTCGTCCAAAAACATAAATTATCTACAAAAAGTTGAATTTTCAACACAAAAAAATGATTGTTCAACGAAAAATTTAAATTTTCAAACAAATTCTTTAATTTTCAAGGCAAAAAGATGAATTTTCTACAAAGCAGTAGAATGTTTACCATAAAAGTTCATTTGAAATGAAATACTCGAATTTTTAACAAAAAAGTTGAACTTTCAACTAAAAAAGATTAATTTTTAACCAAATAGTTTAATTTTTACCTGAAATAAAGAAATTTTTAATAAAAAATGAAACAGTTTAACTGTCAGTTCAAAAGATTTATTTTCAACCAAACATGAAACGAATTTTCAACAGAATAGTTAAATTTTCAACTAATGAAATGAACCTTCAACTAAAAAAATGAATTTTTAACAAAGTAGTTGAATTTTTGATAAAACAGGATGACTTCTCCACAATGTAGTTGCATTTTCAACAAAATAATATAATTTTCAATCAATCGTAATAATTCAGAACTAAAACTATAATAGTAGCCTTTTCAATAAAAAACTAATAACTTTTACCCAAGAAGTTGGATTTTCTTACTGGTTTTTAGTTTTTAGCCCCCCGCGCCCCTCCTCAAACTTGCAACGTAGTTTATGGGAAGCAATTGTAACATCCATCAAACTTACTTCAAAATGGACTCTAGGACATACACAGATCGCCGGCAACTTCATCCTGTGAAGAGCTTTCTACGTCGGTACAGGTGAATTTTTAACCTGAAAGATTAATTCCCAATCAATTTATTGAATTAAACGAATAATAATTTTAACCAGTTGCATTTGCAAGCAAATAGCTTGAAACTTTCAAGCAAAAGAGATGAATTTTTAAAAATGTAATTGAAGTTTTCGCCAAATAGTTGAATTACAAACTGCAAAATGAATTTCCAACCAAATGGTCGAATATTCATACCAAAATGATTAAACCACAACCAAATAGTTGCATTTTCAAGCACAAAAAAACTAGAAATTCCAATAAAATGATCATTTTCAACAAAAAAGATTTTTTTTTCAACTAAATAGTAGAATTTCATGAAAAATAATTTCCAATCAAACAGTTGAATTAACAACCATATACTTGGACTTGCAATCAAAAGAGATAAATTTTCAAGAAGTAAGGTAATTTTTAACTAGTTGGTCGAATTTTCAAATAAAAGATAAACCTCAACAAAAAATAATAATTTGAACGGAATAGTTTCTTTTACAACTAAATAGTTTTACTTTCGATAAAAAAATCAAATTTTTTTAACAAAACCAATGAATTTTCAACGAAATAGTGGAATTTTCGAGTGTCAGCAATAATTTTGTACCCCAAAAAAGGGAAATTATAAAAAAGTTCATTTTTCAATTAAACATATAAATTATCGACTAAAGTTATGAAAATATTTGTTATACGCGGCTTGTATAGAGCGAGACTCTTTTATTGGTAGATTTAAAACACTCTCGCAGACGACGTTTATTCATTCAATAGGCAACCATTTTAAATTATAATAACTAGTAATAAGACCCGTAAGTTAGAAAGAGAGAGAAATAGGTACTCCATGAAGTGACGTCAGCAGTGACGTCAGCAAGGCGCAGGGCGAGTAGAGGCGAGAGTCGCGAGTAGAGCGCCCTCGGAACTCGACGCGCGCATCTCCCACCAACGATTTTCTACCCTCTCCGCTCGACTCCCAAGCAACGCCCATGCAGCCTCCCCGTTATAAGGGCGCGCACGAGCCCAGAGAGGGCAGAAAGTGTTTGGGAGCTGGTAGCCAGAACCCTCTCACTTTAAACCCTACAGCTGGAAGCCAGCAGTAGGTGCCTACAGCTGGTAGCCAGCCCTAGGTTTTTTCACCGCAAGCCATTGCCGTGCCCGAACAGTACTCTCTCTCTCTCTACCGCCAGAGTCCTCCAGCTGGAGGCAACGAACTTCTACGCCTTACTTTCCAACTTGCTTATCTGTAAATTCACCATAGTTAGACAAAATTAAATAAAGAAAATTCGAAAAACATACCATTCTAAGTTTTTTTTTTTTTGTACTGGTCACTTCACTTCTCCCCCTTCTTTCCTCCGCTAACGGGTTAGCTGGCATACCAGCAGGCCCGTTTCCGCTGAGACAGCTGGCATACCAGCCCTCTCAGCCGATACAATGACTAACTTCTCCCCTCTCCCACGACCAACAACCAGATCTCCTCTAACTAAGTTCTTTCAGGAGAAAAGAGAAAAAGAATACGCTTGCTCAACTTCTTATCTCTTTCTATCTTAGGAGATAGACACATCGCTCTCTCTTTCCACCTCCCTCGACATTTATCCTCTCACTCCCTCCTCTTGTACTTTCCAGATCACTCTCCTACCCGCTATCTCTTTCTATCTTATGACCACACCCACCTTTTGCCTCCCTTGAAGCCTATCCACCATACATCCCTTCTTTACAGAGATGACAAAGTTCCCTCTGACTCCTTCCTATCGGTCCCCTACCTCTCCTATCTCTTATTATCTCATGAGATAACTCCTTCTCACCCTTTCTTAGCAGAGAAACATCCTCTATCCCGACGTATATCCTTCTTACTACATCCAACATATCCCACCCTAAAGTAAGGAGCATATCATATTTTACAAAAAGGTTGAATTTTCAAAACAAAAATCCCAGAAATAAATTTTTCAACAAAATACACATATTTTTATCCAAATAGTTGACTCTTCAATTGAGATTAATTTTCTTCAACAAAAAAAGACGAATTTTCAACAAACTACATTCATTTTCAACAAAATAGGTGAAGCTCTACAACAGGCCTGCCCAAGCTGGGGAAAACTGCTCATTCACCACATGTTCGAGTTCCACCACCACGTCCCTCTTCTCAGGTCAAGAGGCTTGGGGGGTGGTCGCTCTCGTGAAGTTGAATGAGTAGAGGTCGGTGGTGGTGTTAAATTCCCATCTGGCAAATAAGCAGTTTTCCCCAGCTTGGGCAGGCCTGCTCTACAATATAAAAAAGAATGTTTTACCATAAATGAAACAGGTAAATTTTCATTTGATGAAATTGACTTTTCATTAAAAAAATGATTTCGTAGTAAGAAAGGACTAATCTTCTACAGAAAAGTTAAATTTTCTACCACATAGTAGACTTTTCAACCAAATTTTTGAACTTCAAATACAAGCAGACGAATTTCCTACATTAAATATAGAATTTTTCACCTTAAAATATAAAATTTTAACTAAATGTGATATAAACTTTCTACTCAAATTATGAACCTTCTACCAAAAAAATGAATTTGTAAGAAGCTCTACTTTCAAGCCACGAGTATAAAAAATTATTTTTTTCATGAGAAATGTAATTAATGATAATTACCTCTGAATATTTGGATGATATTTTGCCCACAGTTCCAGCTCTCCATGAGCTTTACATACGACGACCCGGACCATTTATCCTTGCATGCATTCAAACGTGGAAGTATGTGACAATTGGAAGATAAAGTTTTATTTTTAAATTAATAATTACAAATCAAGTTTAAACTGCATTAATTAATGGTAGAATTATCAGTGATTTCTTGAATAATCATAATTGACTTTAAACTTCTATAATAACCTAAAAAATATCAGTATTAACTGTCTCGAATAATGTCACATACTTATGTAAAGTAGATACTTACAGAATTCGATCGTTTAAATTCACAACACTAGGGAATAACACTAGCAACATCGACAAGCACAACACTAGAACTACTACGAATACATTTAGAAATGCTTATCAGATAGATCAGCACCACACGGTCCACGCGTCCGTTATGCAAATTGGCACCAAACATCAATTACCGATACCCGGTAACCTACAAATTTTCACGCGCATGATTGACGCGCAAACGTCGAGCAATCAAGCATATGCGATGGTTTATCTATTCCTTCGTGGATGGTCGAAATGAGTGGAAAAAAGATGCGCGTATGGACCATCCCGAAAGGGATACCTTAGTTATCCCCGATAGTGAATCTGATGTTCTTATAACCATCAGACTGGCCAAAGAATAAGAGTCCTTCTATGTCGGAAAAATTTTGGAAGGACCGTTCGACCATACAGAAGGACTGACTGGCTCTCCAAATTTTGACTTTCTAACTTTGACCATCCATTTTTCTCCGTGTGGTATGTTTTTTTTAAACTATTTTTTTTAAACATACTAGTTTTCAAGGCTTCTTGTGCAATTTCGTTATACAATTTGACTTTTTCAAGTTTCATGTTCAGAAGTTTAGTCACCTCCTCAGGAATATTCTAGAAATAATTTGGACCTATAACTTTTAATTTGAACCCCCGTCCCCCCTCAATCCCCTTGTATTATGCCCAGAAAATGTCCAAAAACATGCAAAATCGCATTTTTATGTAAAATTAATCGAAATGTCTCGTCGTCCCGAAATTCGGAATGACTAGCCCATTTCCATCATTTGGCTAGTCGTCCCGAAAATTATGTATTTTTTTTCACTGCTTTTGAGTTAGCTGAAGATTAACAAAACTGCTATTCATCCCTAATTAAAAATAAAATTTAAAGAATGCATAAAACTGAAAGTTAGGTTATATTTTATAAAGTGTAGTCCTTTAAGCTTTAACCTATTAAAATTATTTTATGTATTTGCACTGTGACACCGCAGTCTCAAGTTCTTTCTAAACTTTCCTATGATTTCCGCGCTCTGATTGGACCTTCATTAATTCTACAATGATGATTTATCATAAAAAATGCATTTAAACATTCGTTCTATTTTGCGTGTTATTGCATATTTATGTAACCGTGTTACTGGTCACAGGAATAATGTAAGGTCAAACCCCTACCCTTTTTCTAACGCATCATGAGGGCGGGAAGGCACCCCTGTGACTAGTTACAGAAATAATGTAAGTTAACACCCCCTACACCTTTTCCAACGTCTGCAGGCTACAGGACCGGTCTTTCCTTCATTTTATAAACCATAATTACAGTATTAGCATTTTTTCGGCACAACTAGCCAAATCGTGAAAATAGTCTAGTCATATCTATAGTAATTTTTGTCTAGTTAAAAGCAGTAAAATTAATTAAGTGCATCATTTTCAGGATGATTAGAAAAATGGTGAAAATAGCCTAGTCGTCCCGAATTTTGGGTTGACTAACATTTTTGGTGATTTTTGTCTAGTTAAAAGGAGAAATTTCATAAAATGCATTATTTTCGGGACGGCTAGCTGAATGGTGAAAGTAGGATTGTCAATTTTGGTAATTTTTGTCTAGTTAAAAACAGTAAAATTAATAAAGTAATAAAGTAATAAATCTTCGGGATGACTAGCCAAATGGTGAAAATAGGCTAGTCGTCCCGAATTTCGGGATGACTAGCATTTATCTTGATTTCCGGCTTGTCGTCCCGAAATTCGGGATGACTAGCCCAAAATTAAGAAAAATGCTATTTTTCCCGAAATTCGGGACGACTAGACGCAGCCAAAATTAATTCTATAGACAGCAGTTTTTGGAACTTTTTCAACTTGGACTATTTTCATTATATAAGTGACAAATTTCCAAGTAATTGCTAACTAATTCTGAATTGCTCAAACAATTATTACTTGCTTAAACAATTTTTAAATAAATTAAATCGTGATTAGTTACTATTTCTCGGGATAAATGATACAGTTGATGAATTTGAAAAATAATAATTTCAACTGAACATATTTGGTGATTCTTCAAAAAATTTTCATTTGCTAAGACAATTTCTCCTCTGTTATTCGCAAAAAGTTTGTTTTTTTGCTGAAATTAAGGACACAATTAGAGAATGTTGAAAGCAATATATTTTTCTAACAATATTTGGCTATTTTTCAAACAATTTTCATTTGTTCAAACCAGGGGTCTCAAAGGTAGATCCTGTATCAACTACACGTGCAGAAATTTTGATGGGGTTCTGGTGGGGTTCTCGCCAGTTTTCCCTAGTTCTAGTGTGGTCCTGGTGTTAAAAACTGACCAGGACCGTACAAGGTGCGTCACGCTCGCATTTGAAAACGCCCCATGTAGGGCAAACTCTTCAGGCCCTTGTTTGGTTTCCCCAGATTTACCCTTGGTTAATTTTTCTTTCCCCCAATTTCGAATTGAAATGAAATCTGTATTTTCGAAAAGTACTCTATTAGTACAGACCTAGTAATGGCTGAACAAATAATGCAAACAAGGTTAGGTACTGACCTGCAGTACTGGGCCAGCACTGAAGTTAATTACTGGGCCAGTACTGCAGATTAGTAGCACCCACTACTGCTATACTCTAACGATGTGACAAAAAGGTATTTAAAAGATAATATTAATTGACTGCGAGTATTTTGACTTTGAATAATAATGGTGCTGTGTAGAGTGAATACATATATTACATTTTTAAATATTATATTACAAATAAAATTTCTCACACTACGGGGTATCGAACCTACATCTATACCTAAAGCTATCGCCTAGCAGTCGGGAGTCTTAACCATTGCGCTAAACTTAAGAGTTGAAACTCGATGAAAAAGCCATCCTCATAAGCTACAACTAAAAATGTTAAAAAACCAAATCTTAAACTCTTTGTTTCTAATCAAATATTTGTTATTATACGACGATATGTGAATATGAAATATATGAACTCTTAACAGGAATATCAATAAAATAATTTTTAAATAAATAATTTAAATCGATTACAATTTTTCTTTGTGTAATATTTCGTTTTTTGACAATTTAGACTACTTTACAACTTTCTACAATGACAGGAAATGTAATTCTTTATGAACATATAAAATTTTTAACGACGGAACTTAGAAATTTGATCGTCAACTTTGACAATTTTTTAATAACAAATTTTTTTGAACTTTCGTGTAAGGTTTGGTTGTTAGGTGTTTTAGACCATTTTACAATGTTTAAGATTGACATAAAATGTAATTTTTTCTGAACATTTACAATTTTACATGAAGATGGAACTACAGGAAAAAAGTTGTTTTCGCGACAGTCTAAGTCAAAATTACATTCGCATTTCGCACGCAAGGTACTATGATAAAATATAGGTTATGGTTCTGAATTCGGCGTTGCCAAGTATTCCTGGAGACTTCCCGACTTATGGTTTTCAAAAGAAACCCCCTCCAATTCCACTAAATGAAAACTTAACATGGCTGCCTGATTATCGCCACACATGATTGAAAATTTTTTATTAAAAATAAAAAACCTGAAGAGGACCTTGTCTAAACCCTACTTCAATTGGGGCTAAATAGGGCAATTTCTGCACGGGTAGCGATCTCGGGCCATTAGGTCGGATCTACTCAGCGTTGACGCACAGGGTTGCATCTTGCACAGCAGAAAGAAATGGCGCCCTCGAGATTTAGATTTATAAACCATACCCTTCCAACTGATATTTCCTATCAAGGGGTTATGTAATATTTTCTCTCGGTTTCCCATCGAAAAAAACTGGTAGATCCTGAAAATGGCCAGTCGATCCTGCCCTGGCGGACCGGCCGAACGCAAACATTATGCTACAGCGTAACGGTAAAGTAATGCTAAAGTAATGGTAAAGTAATATGGCATTATAATTAATAAAAGAAACAAAATTAATATGTAAACTGTTGCAATTATAATAAAACGTTGAAATTTACGTTCAACGGGCATGCCGCAATTGCAACAAGTTGCTTTTGCAGCATTAAAAAATAAAAAAACATAGTGACCGTCATTGCAGTCGGGCTCCTGCATATTGGCAACCCGCTAACGTGGCTTTAAGTGGGTTGCCAGTCTGCAGGGACCCGACTTGAATGACAGCCACTTTGTTTTTTTTATTTTTTAACGCTGAGAAAGCAACTTGTTGCAATGACGGCATGACCATTTAATGTAAATTTTAACGTTTTATTATAATTGCAACAATTTACATATTAATTTTGTTTCCTTTATTAATTATAATGCCATATTACTTTAGCATTACTTTACCATTACTTTACCGTTACGCTGTAGCGTAATGTTTGCGTTCGGCCGGTCCGCCAGGGTGGGCCAGGCTACACCTGTGGATTGTGAAAACCCCTGGTTCAAACAATTGTTGTCCCATGTGAATCTTGAATTAATGATGCAGTTAATGCATATTAAGGGTGTTGGTTAACTCCGACTTGGAATTTTTTTTATAGGCACGGCACTGACTCCAGATATAATTTTTCCCAAGTATTTGAGAGCGAAAGGAAGAAAACTTGTCAAATATCCGGGGTTTTGTGAGATCCTCGGATCAACGAAATTTATAGGAATGAAGCCTTTTGCTGAGGCATTAATTATTTTCGCGGAAATTATAAATTTTTCTAAAGGGAGAAATTTGCGGATAGCAGAGGACAGCACTCGAACGGCGAGAACCGTTCGCAAATTTATTTTTACATTCTCATTCTAATGAGAAGGTATTGGTTTTATGTAAAATTTGACTTGCTCGGTTTTCATCAAATCTCCACGTTTCGAGACCCCCTGAGCTAGAAAAAAAGGTTCTTACCAAGGTGTCTGTCTGTCTGTAGTCTGACTGACTGTCTGTCTGTCTGTCTGTCTGTAGGCACGATAACTTTCGAAAAAATAATCAGATTGGGTTGTGCTTTGGCACACTTTTTTAATGCCTAAAAAGAAAGAACAAGTTCGTTAACCAACTATTTTGGATGAAAATTCAAAAAGTGAGCACATTTTGAAAATTTTTGAGACCATTTTTTGCAAAATTCAAAAATTCTATGTACGGCTGTTCATATAACTCCAAAACTCGAAAAATTTATCATCATAACTTTTTCGGATAAAAAGAAAATTACCGGAGTTATAGCATTTTCAAAATTACAAAAAACAAACGTAAATGAACATTTTATGCCGAAAAACGTACGATATGGGAAAAAGTCGAGAGAACGAAAATGTTTATTTTTGAACACCCTACAATATTTTCTTAACAACTTTTTGAATTTTTTGAAAAATCAAAAATCAAAATTTTCATCACACAAAAAAATAATTAAAAATCAATAATTTCATTTTGCTGTCAAACCATGCAAGATACGACCAAAGATGGATGGAAAAAAATATGCACCCAAAAATGATCTCCAAATTTTTCATTATTCACTTTTTGATATGATGCGTAGTTTTTATTTTATTCGTAAAAGACAGCATTGGAAATAGTAAAATTAAATTTTTGGACGAATAACACAAGCTACGAGAAAAATGACCAAGACAAAATTTGTTCATCCAAAGAAGAGGTACAAATTTGTTTCAAATCGTGTTTCAATAGGATGCGTAGTTTTTGTTTTATTCGTGACTTTTTCATTTCAATCATACGGTGCACAGAACCGAGCGTGGAACGCAAGGTTCAAATGATTTCCAAATCACATATCGAGCGCGAACCACGAGTGTCTGGATGAGAATGTGTTCCTTAAGGTCGATAGAACCTTGAGTAAATAAAGTTCCATTTCATTCTAAAATAAAAACAAATTTAACAATCACTTCACATGTAAATTTTAAAATGTTGTCATTTGCTTCGACGTATATTTATGATTGACTCCGATTATTCTTTAAGATGTTTGTATCGATGAAGGCCCACAGATGGGGCCAACTCGTCAAAAAAAAGGAATTTTGACTCGATTTAGTTTTTCAATTTTTTCTAAATGGATCGTAAGACCGAAACAAAAATATGAAAAATTTATTTTCTCTCATATTTTCTTAATATAAAAAAACGATCGAAGGAAGCTTGACTTAATGATTTCTTTAGAAATCTTGAGGTTTATCTACCAAAATAACTACCAATGGTGAGTCGACGGTAGTTAATTTGATAATTGAAACAATTCAAATTTCTAAAAAGTTCTCGTAGAATACGTGCTAAACTACCTGGTGCCCGACTCGGTGCACCCGGATCGTTGACTCAACACTTAATTATTTTGGATGTTGACACAATTTGAATTTTAAAGCAGTTCTCGTAGAATACGTGCCAAATGACCTGGTGCACGTTCCGGTGCATCCTGATCGTCGACTCACCATTGCTAGTTATTTTGGCTATTGATACAATTTAGATTCTAAAAAAGTTCTCGTAGATGACGTCTTGAACGACCTGGTGCACGTTCCGGTGCACCCGGGTAGTGGATTTACCATGTAGAGATGTTTCGGTTATTGGCAAACTTAATATTTTAATTTTCAACGCGTGCTAATGTTCTCTAAGACTTGAATTCTTTTTTTTTCACGCGAGAGCGATGCGGAAAAGTCGCTGCCTGCGCACAGTAGCGACTGCGCAGCTACATTTTAAAGAACTGAAGTCTATAGATCTTAGATTGAAGTAGTTCACAAACACTCCATACTTCGAATCAAATTTCTATGAGATTTTTCAACATTTTTTGAAGAATTTTTCTATACATTTGACTGAATTGAGGTATTTAATCCTTATAATTATGTGATTACAAACTTTCAATACCTCAATTGTGATTTCTACGAAAGTTTTCAGCATTCTTTCATGAATTTCTCTATATATTTTATTAAACTTTTTCAAATCGGAGTTCAATATAAAGTTTACAGAATTCTTGTAGAGTTATTCTAGGTTAGTTCTATATCAAATCCTGAAAGTTATACAGAATATAGAAAATTTGTTCAAGGTTCGCTCTCATCCCCGACTCTTGTAATACTTCAAGAAAGTTTAATGAACTTTTTTTTTTCCGTGAAAAGCCAGAGATCGGCCCAGACGCGGCGCATTACTTTTCCAAACTTCGTCTTTACTCTGGCTCGATATGTTTTAATAGGAAAAGCCAGAGTCTGGCCCAGCAAGGGCGCATCACTGGGCCCATTATTACTTTTAGTACGTGAACCATATTTTAAGAAAAAGAGCTAGACTTCGGCCCAGACTCGGTGCACTGCTGTTCCAAACTTCGTCCTTACTTTGGCTAAACATGTTTCAATAGGAAAAGCCAAGGTCTGGTCCAGCAAAGGCGCATCACTGGGCCTAGTTTGACTTTCGCCACAGCAAACCATAATATTGAAAAAAAATTGTAATCGTTCAAAGAAATGGTTCATATTCTGAAATGTCTAAGAACTATAAATACAACTGGCGCGAATACAACTTTTTACCTGTTTTTTTTTTTTTCAAGAAAAATATTTTAAGTTCCATCTTTATGTAAAATTGTGAATGTTCCGAAAAAATTACATTTTATGTCCATCTCAAACGTTGTGAAATGGTCTAAAACACCTAAAAACCAAACCTTACACGCAAGTTTGAAAAAATTTGTTATTGAAAAACTGTCAAAGTTGACGATCAAATTTCTAAGTTCTGTCGTGAAAAACTTTAAATGTTCCTAAAAAATTATACATTTCCTGTCATTGTCGAAAGTTGTAAAGTAGTCGAAAACGCGGAAAAATGAGATATTACACGAAGAAAAATTGTAATCGATATAAATTATTTATTTAAAACATTTTTCAATAGGAAAAGCCAGAGTCTGGCCCAGCAAAGGCGCATCACTGGGCCCTCTGTTACTTTTACTACGGCAAAGCATCTTTTAAGAGGAAGAGCCAGAGTTTGGCCCAGACTCGGCGCACTGCTGTTCCCAACTTCGTCTTTACTCTGGCAAAACATGCTTTAATAGGAAAAGCCACAGTCTGACCCAGCAAAGGCGCATCACTGAGCCAGTTTGACTTTTACTACGGCAAACCGTGTTTTTAGAGGAAGAGCCAGAGTTTGGCCCAAACTCGGCGCAGTACTATGCCGAGAGTATAAATATTTAAAAAAATTTTTTAATACGTTTAAAAATATGGTTCATGTCTGCTAAAATGTCTAAGAACTAGAAATACAACTGTCGCGAATACAAAATTTTTCCTTTTTTTTTCAAGAAAAAAATTCTAAGTTCCATCTTTATGTAAAATTGTGAATGTTCAGAAAAAAATTACATTTCATGTTAATCTTAAACGTTGTAAAATAGTCTAAAACAGCTAAAAACCAAACCTTACACGAGGTTTTAAAAAAATATGTTATTGAAAAATTGTCAAAGTTCACTATCAAATTTCTAAGTTCCGTCGTTAAAAATTTTAAACGTTCATAAAAAATTACATTTCCTGCCATTGTAGAAAGTTGTGAAGTAGTCTGAAACGCCAAAAAACGAAATATTACACGAAGAAAAATTGTATTTGATATTAATTATTTCTTTAAAAATTATTTTATTGATATTCCTGTTTTCGTATATTTTACATTAACATATCGTCATATGATAATAAATATGTAATCAGAAAAAGATGGTTTAAAATTTAGTGTTTTAACTTTTTTGAGCTATAGCTTATGAGGATGGCTTTTTCATCAAATTTCAACTTGTGGGTTTAGCGCAATGATTAAGACTCCCGACTGCTAGGCGATAGATTTAGGTATAGATGAAGGTTCGATACCCCGTAGCGTTAGAAATGTTATTTGTAATATAATATTTAAAAATGTAATATATGTATTCACTCCACATATATAGTGGCGTCCTAAAAATAATACAATGATTTGTTTTTTTAATTAACTCCGGTCCTAGTGCATACTGGAGTTATCGCATTCCAGCAATGGCACGATATTGGCAGCCGAGATAGGGGCGATATCAGTACCCATTGCTGAGCCGATAATGGCAGCCAGTAACGCATAAGTGATGGCGGCTGGAGTCTGGGCCAGAATTGGCCGCCAAGTGCATACCGGAGTTATCATTCCAGCAACGGTACGAGATTGGCAGCCGATCTTCGGCAATATTTTTGCCGATACTAGACCAGTGCTGGGCCGTATCTAACTTCGCACTTGGGATGTGTTTTTCGAATGATTTTGTTGATAATAAATTGATTTCATCGATTTTAGTAATCTCATTAAATTTATTGATTTTATTGAGTCATTTGATTGTGTTTTTTAATAAAAGAATCGAATTTTCATACTGATTTTCTTTATTTCATTAAAAAATACAACGAAATAAATAAATAAAAAATCAATAAATTGAATGAAATTACTAAAATCAAGAAAATCAAATTAAAATTTACAGTTGCTGTCTTCAAAAACTTTTAAAATATTTCTGCCACGATTTTGGACAGTTTTTCAATTATTTAAAGAATAAATAGCCATTAACTTGCGCCTTTTCATAGAAAAGGTGGATAAAATTCTTTTTTTTTTAATCTCTTACAGTTTGACGCTTATCACTCAATAATTTATTATTTCAGAACTTATACCCGAACTGTCCAAACAATAATCATTTTTTTTCAACCAAAATTTTTTCCATCGTTCCTATAAAAAGGATTAAGTGATATTAATTATTTGATTCATTTGAAAACTGTCATTAACAAACAATATCACTCTTAACCAATGAAAATTGTTTGAACAATTTCCAAATATAATAATAATAATAATAAATCTTTATTGAGTTCGTAACAAGAATGATATGTACATGGCAGACAGAGTTAACATTAGAACCCAAAGGGCGAGGTACAGCTTAAAGCTGCTTTCAAACCTAACCCTCTTAATCTAATTTAAAATATAAGTAAACGACACTTAAAAACTAGGGCTTGAATATATAGTTTTCGAGATCATTGCAGAAATAGATAGAAACTGATTGTGGTGCCATAATGCGAAATACTCTAGAACTTATATTAAAATACGGAACTTAAGATAAAAGAAGACAAGAATCAAATTACTTATTATGAAGAGACAAATCATGTTACCGTGCGAAGGCGTTCAGTTATTTCCTTCCTTACAGTGGGGATGGAGTAATAATCCAGCAGGTTTTTTAAGCTGTTTAAGAGACGTGGAGCCGCGTGGGAAAAAATGGATTCACCTTTCGATGTGTTCGCTCACGGGACATATAGCTTGCCATCGGATCTCATTGCAAGAGATTTTCTAGCTCGCTTATCTTCTACGAATGACAATAAATCAAATAAATATTCCGGAACGCCTTGCGAGAGGACCCTGAAAGAGAGGACACATAGTTGCACTTCCCATCTGTGCTTCATTTTCAGCCAACCAGATTCTTCCAAAGCGGGTGTGATATGGTCGTATTTTCTAATTCCATATGTGAATCTGAGGCACGCATTTTGCACCCTCTGTATCCTCTCTCTCAGAGTGGCATTTAGGCAAGGGCCGTATGTCGTATACGCATATTCAAAGAGGGACAGTACCAATGACTGACAAAGCAACAGTTTTACCCTGAGTGGAAGGGAGCGACGGAAGGGATACAATTTTCTTAAACGCAGATACGCCGCTTTGATTTTAGTGGTTACATGATCCTCGAAACTCCAAATGGATTGCATTTTAAGACCTAAGTTTTTCGCTTGAGCTACGATGGACAACACGGATCCGCCTATCTCAAAGTTGGGTAAACGAGCATCTTTAAAGTTGCCTATAGGAAGAATAACGGATTTAGCAGGGTTAATAACAAGAGCTCGCTCATCAACCCACCTCGCGATGAATTTCAAAGCCAGGGACAACACTGCTGTACCGACATCTAGATCGTCCAGTTTGCAGCGTATGTATGGGTGATTCTCCAAAAACAGGGCACTTTTGTGTCCAAAGGATATATTAATAAAACTATTTGTAGATACATTATAAAACTTGGTAAAGATCTTCATTTTAGTGCCTCATAATGTATTTTAAAGTAAAATTTAGATTATATGACCTTAAATCAGAATAAAATAACATTATATACCCTAAAAACGGGTTTGGAGCATGTCCACGTATACCAAATGCATATTTTAGCATCATATTTAAAATATATAGAGCACTGTTTTGGAATTCATGCTTTACAGTCTTACAATATAGCTAGAAAGGTCCAATTTTCCACAGTAATATTTCAATTTAACTATAATATTCATAACAATATATATCAGAATATGGATGTCTCTGAAAATATTTTGGAGGTTACGTCAATACACATATTGTTATAGTTTACTTATTTTGATTCATTTTATCGATCCGAATCTGTGATAAGGTTGAAGAAAAAACCTCTCACTACTTATATCACTCAAAGTTTTATGAGAAAAGTATGTACTTGCTTTGAAAACCACGAAAAATGTAAGGAAAACATTGCGTATTTTTATTAGTATCGATTCTCGTAACTCGTGATTTCTCTTACATTTTTTATCAGAGTAGAGTGAATCAAATGTAGAAATGTCGTGTGAAAAGGGATAAAACAATTTTCCAAAGGATTTTATGATTTATTCTGTTTTCAGTCTGTGAAATAATTTTTTGTGTTATTTTCAATTCGCGTGACTTCCATTATCGTGACCGAATTTTAGACATCTCAGGGGCGAACTGATAGAAAATATTACCCGTCTAATATTATTTTGCAAAAAAATTATTAAAACGATGATTCTGTGAAAGAATAATGTTTTTTTTGTTAGATAAGTAATAAAGTAAATGAATAAAATAGGAATGAATGATGCGAATAAAACAAATTTGATGAATTTGAAAAATTAATTTTTTCATTCAAAAAAGTAAAAAAAAAAATTTTTCTTGCTTTCTTTTGTACCAAGTAACAATCTCTAATCTTGTTAATTCTAATTTGTTGAAATTCTACAACATTTTATTATTCTTTGGATAAACGAACCTTATTTACACGAGAGTAGATAACGCATGACTTTAAAATGTCCTAGAAATATTTCAAATTAATGTTAAGCGTAACTCCTTTCAGAAATTCTTTTTAGGATGCTAATACATCTAATGATTGCAAAAAAAGCCATTAGAACAACTTCTTTTTTTTTTTTACTTTTACCAAAAGTGCACTTTATATGGAGAATCACCCATATACCTGTGTGTCGTCCGCATACATGTGGATCGTGACTTTCACCTTGCCTCCGGATAACGCTTCCAAAATCGACAGGAATTTCATCAAGGGGTCTGGAAGGTCGTTGGTGTAAACAGAGAAAAGAGGCGGACTAAGAACAGCACCTTGTGGGACCCCTTTACATAGGGGTCGGATGGGTGACGATCGAGAGGTTAAGGTGTTCGATATTTCCACTCGCTGGCTTCTATCCGAGAGAAAGCCACTAAACTAAGACATTTCTTTCCCAGAAATTCCCTCAGATTTTAGTTTGGTTAGAAGAAGTTGGTGATCGAGGGTTTCGAATGCCCGAGTTAGATCGAGTAGGGCTAAAACAGTGATTTCCGAACAGTCCAGTGACCGGCCTATCTCGTCTGATACATGGAGCAAGGTTGTAGCTGCCGAGAAACCTTTCCTGAAACCAGACTGGTGATTTGAGAGGATCCCATTATTGCTTATGTATGGCGACAGCTCCTGAAGGCAAATTTTTTCCAGGATCTTTGACAGATAAGGAAGAATAGTAATGGGGCGTAAATCCTTGTAGGAAGTTGGTCGGTCACATTTTGGAAGAGGGCGGACAATGCCTACCTTCCACGCTGTAGGGAATATATCTGTCCTCAGGGAGGAGTTCACAATTTCGAGTAAAGCAGGCAAGCAGGAGGGGACACAGAGGAGAATCGCGGAACTATTTATACCATCGGAGCCGGTAGCCGTAGATTTAATTGATTTAATCGCTGCATACAACTGACCGAGGTCAACCTCGTGGAATTGAAAAGGTTGGCGATTACTTACTTCGGCTGCCTCTAGGAGATCTTGGATTATTTTGACCGATGCCGTTGCTGGAGGGAGGGTATCAAGGAGGAAGTTGTTGATCTTCGTTGGATCAAGGGAAAGGTCCCCCCACGAGCATATTCCCTGCCCAGACCAGACTCCCACTTGGTTAACCCTTTCCCATATTCGCTTAGATGAGGGCCTTTCCGGGAAGCTAGACAAAAATCCGACCTTTTCGCGACGCATGGCCGCCGTAGTGAGATTACGGAGATAAGTGTATTTTGCATGATTGGGGTCTGTTCTATCCCTTCGCCATTTGTATCGTGCTCTATCCCTGGCTCGCGACATCTTTTTGACCGCATCTGAGAACCATGGAGGTTTGGGCCTGGCAATTCTGAATTTTCGAAGTGGGCAAAACGAGTCTATCAAGGATAGGACAGTTTGAGAGAAGCAGTTCACCTTGTCGTCCACCGTTTCAGCCATTTGTACATTGTCCCAATTCGCCGCTCTTGCCGCCCTATCAAACATATCTATATCTACTCTTTTGAAATCCCTCCCAAAGCGGAATATACCCGGCCTAGAGACTGTCCTCACATCTAGCATGCAGAAAACTATATCGTGATCAAACGGTTTTGACAATTTAATGACTCCAGAATCCGACGGCTGTAATTCTTCACTTATCAAGATTAGATCGATTGTTGAAGAGGAATTATCTGTAGTACGCGTAGGTTCGTCGATAATCTGATTTAGGGCAAAAGAGCGAATGAGATCATTAAGCTTCCTCCAGCATGGCTGGTCCGTGCGAGAGACATCGATATTGAAATCTCCTGCACATAATATATAGTCCGCTGCACCACTCGCATGAATCAGCACGTCCTCCAAATCGTCATCCCAAGCAGCATTCGACTTAGGACTCCTGTAGACAGCTACGAAGCCAATTTTTATTTTTTTCAGATGTATTATTATTGCGCAGATGTCTACAGGGATATCCTCTGTCAAACGCCTCCTAGGAGGCATCGAATCATCGACTAATAAGTCGAACCGCAAGTCGTCTCTAATATAGATCAGTACACCTCCCCCTCTACGAGCAACAAGGCTCTTTCGGTCCGTTCGTATCACATTGAAGCCATTAATCGCCACCGCTGAACTGGGAATTTCTTTATGGAGCCACGACTCGGAGATAGCTATAATATCCAAATTATGTAGGTAAATTAGGTCTATAATATAATTTAACTTTGGTAAGAGAGATCTAGCATTAATATGTCCTACACGTAATGATCGTAAATTAGAATTATTAGCTGACGTTTGGTTAAGGCCCGGAGGTGAGACATCAAAAACAGTGGCCGAAGAACTAAGAGGATTAACAGAGAAAGACGTCGGTACCAAAGGGGGCCCTAAACTACTGCTACTAGAGTCGCACGAGTTACTGAAATATGAACTCGAGAAGTTTAAGCCAGATAGAGTGTTTAACATACCGGTAGTATCTGGATGTCTTAGGTTAGGGCACGAACGTTGTGGAGAAGAGCCAGTGGTGTCTGAGAGTCTAAGCTGAGAGTAGTGTTGCGAGGAAAAATCAGGCCCGTGGCCATTAGTTGGCTGGTTTAAGGAGTCAAGTCAGGACTGAGCTGACGTCGATGGTGAGCTAAGGTGAGTTTTCAAGAAAGAGTCAAGGTCCGCACCCTCTGTGACCCTCACTGGTTTAAATGAAGCATCCTTTACGTCTCTGATCCAGACTGATTTCCTGAAGATCCATGCCTTACCGTCGAGCTTTCCATGACGTATCTTTTCTTTGACTGACTTCAGGCGTAAGTAACAATCTATTGGTTGGTTTTGGTACACGTGTACTGCCCCTCCCTCCAAATTAGAATCAATTTCGTGGAACGTTAGTGATTTTTTATTTCTTATTTTGGAGCACATCAGGTCTGAGCGAGCCCTAGCATCAGAGAGCCGAGCGATTATTGGTTTCGGCTGGTTCTGAGCTTTAGATGGAATGCGAAAGACATCCTCAATATCCCCCTTGAGCAATTTGGAGCCGGTTAAAACCCCAACTTTCTCAAGAACACTCGTGAGATCTTCGTGAGCAGACATTGGAAAACCCGTAATGATCACCTCTCTGCCTCTGATCGCATCTTCCAAGCGGGTAATCCTTTCTCCATGAAAAACTTTTATATCTTCTATGGCTGCTTTCTGAGCGGAATTATCTCTAGCTAACTGCTCTTGTGTAGCTTCAACTTTGGAGATTCTGGAACACACCGACTCAATTTTGCCGAGAAGGTTATCTTTTTGAGCGGTGATCGATTTTAGCTGGGCCGAAATGGAAGCGGAATCAGCACATTGCAGTTTCAAGGTTTCACTTGTTTTCACACCGATTGCTTCCACTTTATCGAGGCGCTCGCAGATCAGATTAAGTTTGGCTAGGATCATCCCAGAAACAAAATCAGGATCAGCAGAAGGTTGGCTACTGTGGGTTGTAGCAGCAGGTTGTTGATGGACAATTGGTTCTGTTGGGCTTATTGGGGCGGGCCGCGTGAGTGACGTATCCTCCTTCGTTGAACTCAACAGGGAATTGTGACAACTGAGTAGGGTATCCTTCGAAAGAGCTTTGCGGTTAGAAGTTTCTCGAGAGTAAGAAGCTGGGGCCCCTTCGCCAAGAATAATATCGCTTGTTATAAAAGAAGAGACTTTGGAAGCCTCATCAGCAAAGCTAAAGCTGGAGTGGCACTGCCTGCAGACCGTAAGGACTTTTTGCTTGTGAGGAATCTCATAGAACTCAGTGCATTTCGGGTGGTAGGCTTCGTTGCAAGATTCACAGTAGAAAGCAACTCTTTGAATTGTTCCACCACATGCATTACAGTTAGGCTTTAAACTGATATTCTTAAGGTCGGTATTCTGCATCATAACGAAAAATATCGTTTTCGTTCAAAAATAGATGACAGGGATAAAGATCCCTTCGCGCAGGCAACCCGATCTACTCCCGTGCCAAGTACAATGTTATAGTAGGATTTAGGCTCCGTAGCCGCTACGCTGTCGGCACATTGGAAAGCGGACCAATGAAAACGTATCCATTACGTTAGCGGTAAATGCAAGCAAAACTCACCAAACCTTTAGAAGGCAAATTATGAATGGCGATTGTAAAGTTCTGCTCCGCCGATCGAACACCTTATCAGGAAGCAGACGCCTTCTTCAACACCACCAAATCACTGATAAAATAGTCAATTTAGACACCGAGAAAATCGAAAATACCGGAGCCGACAAAACAGTCAAACCGCACAGTTAGCCACCTAGCGGCAATTTATTTATTACTCTCAACATTTGTTAACTGCGTCATTAATAATTACCAAATATGTCTCTTTAGAAATATTATTCTTGAAATTCATTGACTGCCCGGGTAAAAATTATAAGTATGGGATTGATCAATCACTGACTTTCAGAAGTATAAAACATGTATGGTAAATGAGACGATCCCATACTTGAAGTATATTGAAATAGTATAGCTAAAGTCTAGATGAAGTACAGCTGAAGTATAGATGAAGTATAGCTAAAGTATATATGAAGTATATGATACACTTCATCTATACTTAAGTATAGCTGATGTATAGGATGCACTTCATCTATACTTAAGTATAGCTGAAGCATAGGATATACTTGATCTATACTTCCCCTACTGAAAAACCCGACGTCGGATCCTACGTCGGATCCTAATAGTTTCCTGCGTCGTAGCCGACGTCGTAACCCACGTAGGATCCTAAGTCGCATCCTGATAGTTTCCGACGTCGGAAACGACGTAGGAAACGTCGTCGAGTATTGGGATCGTTCCCGACGTCGGAAACTATTAGGATCCTAATAGGATCCAACGAGATTTTTTTCAAAAATAAAATGTTTATGGAATAATAACTGTAACATACTTAATTCTCAATTTATAGAAAATCAATAAACAAAACTATAATATCCCTGGCGGACCGGCCGAACGCAAATGTTACGCTGCAGCGTAACGGTAGAGTAATGGTAAAGTAATGCTAAAGTAACATGGCATTACAACTAATAAAAGAAACAAAATAAATAAGTAAACTTTTGCAATTATGATAATACGTTAAATTCTACGTTAAATGGACATGTCGTAATTGCAACAAGTTTATTTTTCAGCGTTAAAAAATAAAAAAACAAAATTGCTGTCAGTGACGTCAGCAAAAGGCGGCTTCAAGTACATCGCTAATAGCATTTTACGCGCGAAGTTCAAAATTGGAATTAAGAATTGGAAAATGCAAATGTGTCAAATAGATGTAAATAAATATAGTCAATAATTAAATTAATGTAAAACAAGATGGCGATGTTTGAATTTAACAGGTAGATTGTAAAAATTTCGTCGCAGTTATTGAATTTTAATTTTTTACATTTGACAGCATGAAACTTTATCGACTGCGGTAACATACGAGATAATAAAAGCCAAACAACGTACGATATAAAAAAGTCAAGAGAAGCTTTTTGACCTTTTCGGAAGCCCTGCAAGATTATTATAGGAACTGTTTGAATTTTTTTGAAAAATCGAAAATTCCAATTTTCTGACCAATGGTTCTGGTTTTAACCACACAAAAAAATAATAAAAAATTAACAAAAATTGTTAAGGAAAAAAAATCTATAAATTTGTTATTATCGATTCTTTGATATGTGTAGTTTTCGTTTTAATCGTAAAAAATAAGAAACTTGAATTTTCGGAAAAACGACAGAAGATCCAGAAGAATGGAAACAAGTTTTCCAACAAAAAAAGATGTATAAGTTTTGTAAAAATAATTTTTTTTATAGGATGTGTAGTTTCTGTTTCAATTGTAAAAGATAAAAATAAAAATTTGAATTATTCGAAGAACGGCACAAGCTACAAAAAAAAATGTAAAACAAAATTTGTTCAGCCTAAAAAGAGCTACAAATTAGTTATGAATTATTTTTTTCTAGGGTGAAGTTTTTGTTTCAATCGTAAGAAATAACATGAAAAATAAAAACAAATTACATTTTTGGAAGGACGACACAAGGGTCGAAGAGAAATTAATAAAGAAAAGTTTATTTAAGAAAAGTTTATTCAGCAAAATGTTTGCCAACATTATATGTACACATGTTTTTGAAACCATTTTATGCTAGGAAATACGACACAGCAAGAGGCAATAAAATGCTTACTAACAAAATTGTCTTTTTTTCCATAAGATGTGCACTATTCTTTATTTCCTCAGCTGTTACAATTACTGATAAAAATAGTGACGTTCATTAAAACTTAGGGTTATATCACGTCATGTCCTTTTTAGCGTTGTTATAAGTGACAAAATGCCAAATTCGTGTTGCATATTTCATATGGTTAACCTAAGTTCAATTTGAGAAATAACAATTTTCGAAAATATATATTTAACCTTAAAAGTAACCATTGGAATATTACTCAAAACTAAATAATTTGCGAATAACTTATTTAATTACAGGTGTGTAATACAACAGAATAACGTAAGTCGTATACTATCATTCTAGTACTTAAGAATTTCATTATAAAACGTCCATTTATAAACACTTCGTGGACATGGCGTACAATAATTCTGAGAAAGAATGAATTTTTTGAGTCTTATATTACGCCACGTGCAAAACAAATTTTCCACAATAACTATATTACTATAACTTTGAGGCGACGACATGTTGATACATACACTTTTTACAGTAGCTAAGAATAAAAATGAATACGAAATAAAGTACAAATAGTAAAGTAATCAGCAAAGATAAAGTTTGTACTTTATTTTGCAGTTTCGGAATAAGCAGCCACAGACTGAGGTACAGAAATAAATATAATATATATTTGATATAATAGAGTTGCACATAATGTAAAATTAGCATTTTCGACAAAATCGAGAGCGAAGCGTGAGATAACAAAAAAAAACCCGCACTGAGCAAGTTTGAACAAACAGTCGGATTTTCAACCAAAAATGATGATTTTGTAACAAAATTCTTAATTTTTTAACAAAATATACTGAGTATACTGTAAGCGACCCAGGAAAGAAGAACCCGTTAAAATTGAGTACCTGTCATTTGCAGATTCACATTTTTAAAACTGAATTGGTTTGCGACCATATGAAACGGTCAGTTGGCCGAGTAGTTTCGAATGTGCAATGTAGTACAATGTCCATTGTAAGCAGTGTCATATTGGATCGGTTTACCTCTTTTTGAATGAGCCCGACTTTTCTCAGGTTTGGCTGCCATACATCACATGATTTTTAAATTTTATAAATTATCGAGAGATTAAGACAAATCATATGAAAGGCTACTAGATTCCTTTCGCTATTTTAGTTCTAGAAGATGTAAAGGCGTTTTTGGCTTATAAGTCTGACAAAAAATAATGAGTAAAATTATGTTAGAAACCAATCGGTGGCAATCTGGAATTCCAGTGACAGATACGATTTTCGACGGCTTCCAAACCCATTCAAAGTAAGTGAATGGATTTTTGTTTCCTGGGGACCGTACTTAAAATACGTAACGGATGATATGCCCCCTTCAAAGTCCCTTATTCTCCCTTTAACGTTGCAACAAAAGATTTGTACACCCTCCCCTCACCATTACTGTACGTAATTTAGGGTTTCCAGAAATAATAAGATATGGAACTTGAAACTAATAAAAAAATTTGTATTTGAAACAATGCACGCTTTGCAGAGCGAACACTTTATAAACAAAATTCTATGATTTTTCCTTCGCTAATTTTTTTATTTTCCCTGACCATTAATATTCAAATACCAGCATTTTGATCTTGTAATATTTTTAACATAGGACCTTCTATAAATGGAAGAAGACAATACTTCAAATAAAAATTTAAAACTTTCACATTCACTTATTTTAAATCAAAAAATTACTTTTCTACTATAAAACATGACATTTGAACGAAATACTTGAGTTTTCAACAAAAGAATGAAACTTTCAAGTTAAAAAAGTTAAGTCTACATGTGAAAGGGTAATAGTTCATATTTCAACCAAAAAATATGAGATGTCATTTTTAAAAAAGAATTTTAAAACCAAAAAGACGAATTTTCCATAAATAAAGAGCTTTTACTAAAGAAAGAAGAGAAAGTTCACCTACATTGTTGAACCGTCAAGCCAAAAGACGAATTTTCTGTATAAAAGTTGAATTTCCAACCAGAAAATATGAATTTTTAGCTACAAAATAATTATACCCACGCAGTTGAATTTACCACTGAAAAAAAATCATTTTTCAAGAAAATAGTCAAACTCTTAACCAAAATATATTTTCAACAAAAACGATTCCTTAACAAAGTCGTTCAAAAAAATTTTTCCATCAAAATAGTCAAACTGTCAAGCAAATAAGAGTAATTTTGAACCAAACAGTTGCACTTTTATCTAAGAAAGACGAAATTTGTACTAACTCAGATGAAATTTGTACTAACGCACATGAATTTTTAAATCAACAAGACAAATTTCCAAAACAAATATTTTAATTTCATTCAAAAAGGATTTCAGTAGACTTTGCAACGCCAAAATATGAATTTTAAACGAGAAATAATTTTTTTACGAAGATACTTGAAGTTTCAAACCAAAAATACGCATTTTCAACACAGTACAATTTTCAACCAAAAAGGATTACTAACAAATTTGTTCAATTTTTAACCAAATAATTACATTCTGTTTCAAGAAAGATGCAATCTCTAGTAAAATATATTACTTTATAAATCAAAGACAAATTTTGAAAAAAATAATTGAATTTTCATTCAACATCAACACCAAAATATGAACT
>CAKNXH010060109.1:60598-86889 GCA_932178445.1 Andricus quercusramuli
ATAATTACTCACGTTAGTAAACAGCAGTAGTACCTCCTCAAAACTCCAACGACGTAGAGACTCAAGCTTGTGGTATAACTTCTAACTAGTGCGTTATTTCTCGTTGCAAATTGAGCCTCGACTTTCGGCACTTCTTTCAAAATCTGAATACAAACATCTATTAGTCCGTAAATATTGAGCGTAAGCTCCATCAAATCAAAGAGAAAGGCCACGTGCTCCTGAACCGGCAAGTAGGAGAAACCAGAGATCGCAAATGTGTTGAGCATCTCCACAACCTGCGTCGCACATTGCCAAGTCACTAGGTGCTGGTCAAAGTAGCTCAGGCTCTGAAACTTTCGCATGATCGACTCAAAGTTGAACTCACTTCGCGAGTGCTTTTTAACTTTGCCGCCTTCGGCAAAGTTAATCGTTACTGAACTTTTTTCCAAATAATTTAAAAACTTCCTTCATCATCTTCTTCACTACGTGTCTAGCATCATCGCGAACACAACTAACGCCGTATAAAAGAACGTGTATTTTCTTGCAGTCATGCTGGCTACTACTTTCATCCTGCAAAATATAAATACAAAATAGAACGAGTTGAAATTTCCTTTTATTAATAATAACAGTGTCTACCAGACGGATGATTTTAAATTCCCGGTTTTCTTTCGGACAATTTTTCATTTTAATTGAAGGGTTGCAGTGCAGAACTAGATAATCAACAAAATAGGAACTTTTCAAGGAAGCGAAATAATATTCTGTAAAATCGAAATTACCGAGAAATTAAACTAGATTCCGAGAAATATAATATGTAAATATAATATGTGAATATATTAAAAATAGGAAACACCTATTTCGTTTGCAGCTCTGATTTTAATCCTTTCATATATTTTCTTTATGAATAATACGGCTCTTTATGTTCTTTAAGAACAGCATTTTGCAAACTTGAAATCACTAATTATAAAGATGAAACTTAAGTCTACTCCCAACCTGAAATGCTGCTGAAGTGAGGCCTAATAAAGTTAGATTTAAAAAACGTATCCAGGTTGAAGAAAAGAAACACACACGACATATATATATATATTAGGGTGGGCCAAAAAAAGCTTTAAATTTTTTTTTCCTCAGATACCATGAAAATATTGTCAGAAATTACGAAAAAAGAAATCTGGTAAAGCTTGAGCTCTGAATATTAATATCAAGATGTGGCGATTTGTGCTTTTTGATTTCCCATTTAAATAACACAGGAATTTTTAAATTTTTTTTTCGATTTTTACTGCGTTTAAACGAATAATTGTCTAGTGAAAACAAAAACTTATTCTTGAGAATTTAACGATCTACAAAAAATGTCTGATATGATTTTTTGCTAAGTCGACTCATTCAAAAGTTATGGCAGATTGAAAATTAAAAAAATACTTTTTATAAAACTTCCATCAGACTTTTGATCTCAAAGAGCTCAAAAGCATTGAACAGCTTCATTTTTGAGCTCAGAGACCTCAAAATAACACAAGAATTGAATTTTTGAGCTCGAAGAGCTGAAAAACATCGCAACCAGCGGCTAAATTGCAAACTTTCAATGACGGAAATTAGCGGGAAGTTGCAGGAATGGCCTTTAGGTCAACCGTTTTCCAAAATTTTTGTATTCAAGTCATTATTCAGGTGAAGTAAAGTTCAGATTTTTTTTTAAATTAAGTTTCATAAAATTGGTTTTTCTTACGATATTTTCTAAAAATGTTATTGATTTACCAAAAACATTCGATTAGTTTTACGAAAAATAAGATATTTCATGTTTTTGAGCCATTATTTTGTGATAGAATATAAAAATTGTAAAAATTATATTTTACGATTTAGAGTTGGACTTTAACCTCGAATAACTTTTGAAAGAGTCGACTTAGCAAAATATCATATCCGACATTTTTCGTGGATCATTAAATTCTCTACAAGAATAAGTTTTCGTTTTCACTAGCCAATTATTCGTTTAACGCATCAAAAATCGAAAAAAATATATAAAAAATCCCTGCGTTATTTAAATGGGAAATCAAAAATCACAAACTAAGAGCTCAAGCTTCAACAGAATTTTTTTTCGTCATTTCTGACAATATTTTCATGGTATCTAAAGTGTTCAATGGTTTTGAGCTCTTTGAGATCAAAAGTCTGATGGAAGTTTAATGAAAAAGTATTTTTTTAATTTTCAATCTGCCATAACTTTTGAATGAGTCGACTTAGCAAAAAATCATATCATACATTTTTTTAGATCGTTAAATTCTCGACAAGAATAAGGTTTTGTTTTCACTAGACAATTATTCGTTCAAACGCATTAAGAATCGAAATTTTTTTTTTTAATTCCTGTGTTATTTAAATGGGAAATCAAAAATCACAAATCGCCACCTCTCAATATTAATATTCAGAGCTCAAGCTCAATAAATTTCAAGTTAAAAAAATTAATGTTTAACGATACAGATAAATTTCCAAGTACAACTATGTAATTTGCAATTGGAATAAGTTACTTTTTAGCTAAAAAAAAACTACTTTCAATAAAAAAACAAAACTTTGAAAAAATAGTTGCAATTGCAAACAAAGTGATGAATTTTTAAATAAAATTGTAAATATTTAAGTGAAATAGATGAATCTTAAACCAAAAAGATGATTTTTTAATTAAAATGATGAATCAACTACATAGAATAATTCAATTCTTGACCAAAAAGTTGAATTTTCAACAAAGAAGATTAATTTCTACAAAAAAAAAAAAGAATCTTCAAGTACAAAAGATAATTTTTTAACCAAGAAAGTGCATAATTACACTTTTAGTCAAAAAATGAATGTTCAACCAGACATAAATTTGTAACTAAAATTATCGAACATTCAACCGGATTAATAGTTACATGTTCTGGGGAAAAAAAATTGTAACTAAAAAAATCCACAGCAAAAACTAGTTTTCAATGAAACAGCTCATTTTTCAAGCAAAGAAATGAATTGTTAATTAAAACGATGAATCTTGAATCATAGAAATTAATTTGTAACAACAGAGTTTGCTTTTCAGCCGAATAATTTTGTTTCCAACATAAAATATGAATTTCCAACTGAAAAAATAAAAATGATAAATAGTCAACTGGAATACTTGAATTTGTAATCGAAAAGAAGAATTTTTAAACTAAAAAAGATAAATTTTCAACTGATGAATATTCAAGTGAAAGTGATGAATATTCACGTGGTACATTCGAAATTTCAACTAAAACGATGATTTGTTTAACAAGAAGATTATATTTTTAATAAAAAGATTGATTTTGTAGCAAAAAAGACTAATTTCCAACTAAAAAAAAAAGGTTCAAACAAAAATGGAATAATTAAATTTTCAGTAAAGATGAATGTATAAACAAAGACATGAATTTTTAACTAAAATTGTGGAATATTCAACTGAAATAAGTTACATGTCCAGTAAAAAAAATTCAACTAAAAAACATCCAAAGAAAAAACAAGTTCTCAAGAAAAAAGCTCATTTTTCAAGCAAAGAAATCAATTTTTAATTAAAACGATGAATCCTGAACCAAAAAAATCAATTTTCAACAAAAGAGTTTAACTTTCAACCAAATAATTTTATTTGCAATCTAAGGGATGAATTTGCAATCAAAGAAATAAAAATGGTAAACAACAAAAGAAGAATTTTTAAAGAAAAGAGTAAGTTTCAAAGAAAAATATAATTTTCCTCACAAAAAATCGATTTTTTAACAAAGAGGGTAAATTTTCAACGGAATAGTTGAATTTTCAATTAAAAAAGTCCAATTTTCACCTACATTGTTGAATTTTGAACTAGAAAAGATCAAATTTCAACTAAAAATGGAACAGTTAAATTTTCATTCGAAGAAATTAATTTTCAACCAAACTGATGAATTTTCAAATAAAATGACGAATGTTCAACTGGAACAGTTGAATTTTATTCCAAAAAGATGAATTTTCAACCATAAAGACTAATTTTGTAAAGAAAAATTCGAGTTTTCCACAAAGTACATACATTTTCAAACAAATATTCTAATTTTTAAATTCAAAATATCAATGTTCAACCAAATAGTTGAATTTCAAGCCAAAGAAGGTAACTTGTTTTCCAACAATGCAGTTACATTTTCAACCAGAGATGACTTAAATTAAAATGAACATAAAACGCCGTCTATTTGTGAATTTTACGTACTGTCTCCTGTATACCTCCAAAAGTTCAAAATGTTTAAAACGGCAAACTAAATGTGACCGTGTATCTATCTATATATATATCTCACAGCTGTTGTATAAAACGGCGCCAATTTCCCATGAAAGCTACACTACCGGCGACCAGCCCACGTTCCTTTTTGCAGATTCACACGTGAATATATTCATTATTTAATTATAGCAATATATATTTAGCGCTGTAAATGTGATTAACAGATGGGCACCCTCAGCGGAATAGTTCGCGTGGCGTCCTTGCGAAGGGAGATTTTGGGAACAACGAAATTGCGCTGCCTAACCTTAAAATTCAATCCCTTATTTCACTCAATAAATACTGGAATCAAACATTTTTTTTAAATATTTCCTCTATTTAAAGAAGAGTAATTGCTAACTGGCTACAAAATGTTTGATTCTACTATTTATTAAGTGAAAAAAGGTGATTGAATTTTAAGGTTAGGCGGGCTCATCATTCTCATACGATTCGCGTATATAATTGTCTAAAACATTGCGTAACACTACCGGTCTCAAAAGTTCAAAAACAAATTATTACTCACTGTCTTCTTCACTCTTGGTTTTTTGAAAACAGCAACGAAATATCTTTGCAACTGTTCAAAGATGCAACTGCGAAAAAACACACAGTAACACACGCAGTGGCGACTAGCAGGCGACTACCGAGTACCGTTACCGCTACCGACATCGACGTCGGAGGCTGCGTCCGGCTTGAGTGCACTGGTTCAATAAGGCTCCACGGCGCGGCGCTACCATTCAGCCTTTAAAGTTATTCACGTTACCGACGGGCGACGGTTTGCTACTCGCTTTTATCACTTGAGACTATTCACTTCACATTTGAACTTTTAATGTCATCACTTAATTTATAATAATATAATAACTTGGATTAATTAATTCTTAAAAATCAAAATGCAATTGACAAAATTATTGGAGATAAATATCGCAAGCCTCAGTTCCAATGTACATATCTGCTTCTTATTAATTATTATACCAGTGACAGTAGAAGCGATGTACTTGAAGCCGCCTTTTGCTGACGTCACTGACAGCAATTTTGTTTTTTTATATTTTAACGCTGAAAAATAAACTTGTTGCAATTACGACATGTCCATTTAACGTAGAATTTAACGTATTATCATAATTGCAAAAGTTTACATATTTATTTTGTTTCTTTTATTAGTTGTAATGCCATATTACTTTAGCATTACTTTACCATTACTCTACCGTTACGCTGCAGCGTAACGTTTGCGTTCGGCCGGTCCGCCAGGGATAATATAGACTATATATATATTTTAATTTATTTATATGTTGTATAATATACAGTCAAACCTCGTTTATCGGGACACTCATTTATCGTGATCTTCACTTATCGGGATCTTGCAAACTCGTTTATCGAAACATCTTGTTCCCCTTCCAACCACCGCTCCTTATACATAAGCACTTGAAGTGGGGTAAGGTGAGAGCGTGGTGGGAGTAGCGGGAATTTAAAATCCTTTTTGATCATTTGCGATCAAACCTGACATAACCCGTAAATAACAACACAGCAAGGTGTCATGGCAACCCGCCTCGAGGCTGGGGGTAGTAGTGGGAGACCCCTCCGAATCCCGATAAACGAGGTGTTTACATTTCGAGGGCGTCCCGATAAACGAGGTTTGACTGTATATAGTATAGTTTATACTATATACATAGTATATAGTATGTATATATATATATATATATATATATATATACTTATATAGTGTATATTATATTATAGTTTTGTTTATTGTTATTCTATAAATTAGGAATTAAATATGTAACAGTTATTATTCCATAAACATTTTTTTTTAATCTCGTTGGAACCTATTAGGATCCTATTAGGATCCTAATAGTTTCCGACGTCGGAAACGATCCCAATACTCGACGACGTTTCCTGCGTCGTTTCCGACGTCGGAAACTATCAGGATCCGACGTAGGATCCTACGTGGATTACGACGTCGGCTACGACGCAGGAAACTATTAGGATCCGACGTAGGATCCGACGTCGGGTTTTTCAGTAGGGTCGATGGGTCCTAAACGAAAATACGCAACTCTACACGCTCTATACTAAGTATATACCTATATACTTAGTACACGGAAAAAAAGGCTTTGTCATTTTAACAATCTAATAATTTGTTACTGAAAATAATGTTGTTTTGTCAAATGACATGATTATATTGACAAATAAAACATAGTTAAAATAAAAATGCCAACTTTGTTAATTCCATAACAAAACCTGTTTACTGAAATAACAAACTCACATTGTTACCATGAAACCAATTCATAACTAACAAAGTTATTTGTTACTCTGACAAACAGGATTATTTGTTACATTAAACATTATTGATTAAAATTAAAAATATTTCTTAATAATTATATATTATATTATATAAACAAATAACTTTATCACTGTTACAAAGATTTTCCTAACAATGCCAACTTTGTTAATTTAACCCATTTTTTTTATTAGTCCAATCTTTACAAATTTATTTTGTTAAAGTATCAATTTTTTTTCACATTGACAAAGTATTTTTTTCCGCGTATGGAGCGCGCCAGATACGTAGTTTCTATCCGTCGCTGCGAGTTGCGTAGTTTCTTTTAGGACCCATCGACTTGAGTATGGCCAAAGTATCGCATACAATATGTGTTCATTTGTTTTTAAAGATATCATAGCAACGGGATAAAACGTAATAAATCGCGAATGACAGATCGTCCGCAAATTAAAAAATTTCGTGATTTAAATAATTTCTTGAGAAAAGTGTGCAACGAATATTGTTCGCGAGTGTAATAAAGAAGCCAGTTAATAAATTCTTCAAGTTTCAACAAAATTCGTTCCATACTTATCTCACGAAATCTATTCTGGAGTTAAAATTCAACCATTCACTTTTTCAACTAGATGGAGATTCCTTAAAGCAAGAAGATGTATATAATAAGAAGCTTATATTCTTCTTATTATTTTCTATATGTGGGTAAGAAATCCAGTAATCTTTGATTCCTAACCATAGCATTATTATTGCATGAAAAATGTTGACTAATTTATTGTTTAGATCAGAGATATTATGTTATATTTTTAATAATATAAAGAATTTCTTAAGTTTTGCTAAATTTAGAAGTTGCAATAAATATATATTTTTTTCATGCTGTGAAAATCATTATTCTGGATCTCTTATTTGATGTACACTACCGTGCAAAAGTATAAGGACATCATCGAAAAAATCAATTTTTTGAGCTTGTGATTGTTTTTTATTGTGTTGAACAGCATGTTACACTGAAAAAAAGAATGTCTGGAACCAAGAAAATGCATTTACTTGAATCCTATTTCTTAGCATCAAGAAAATATTCTTTATTTGAAGTAATTTTTATTCAAACCAGACACATGTCTTTTGTTGATCTAAAGAAATTAATTCTTTGGCTATATTTTCTTGATTCAAACAAATATTCCATACATTCAAGAAAACCATTTCTTTGATTCAAAAAGTCTAGATTCGTTGGAATCTGATTAGTCGTTCAAAGAAATATTTGTTTGATTCAATGAGTTCGATTCTTTGTATTGATTCGGACGCATTTGAATCAATTAATTGTGCATACTTGAATCAAGTCTTTAAGTTCATTTGAATCAAAGTAATAATGATTTAATCCAAAATAATATTAATTAAATTAAATATATATTCATTTGTTACAAAGAGTTCATGAATGTATACCCATGAAGCATTTATTTAGATGAACAAGATATTATGTTTACATAAATATTTATTTCTTCAGTTGAAGGAGATATTTCATTTGCTTACTAGAATTTAATTATTCATAACAAATAAACATTTATTTCAACGAAGTAGTTATTGTTTCAAGTCAAGCATTTAATAATTTGGCATGATTTGTTTTAATAGAATACTTCTTTAGATCAAAGAAATATGTTGTTAAATTCAATATCCATGTTTTTGATTTGAAGAAATATTTCTTTGGCATTTATGGTGAGGGTTAAATACGACTTTTCGCCTTATAATTGCCATGCTGCGACAGCGTCGTGGTCATCGCAGTGGACTTGACACTCGACGGACCCAAGTTCGATTCCTGCTGGAGGTGGGTTTTTCATTGAATTTTTCTGTTTCAGGTTTATCGAGATTTTAAATTGTGTGCTCTGTTTAAATTAAATATGTATAATAATAATAAAAATGTTAATTATAATCAAAACTGAAAGAATCCATTTGTTCAGTTAGGAAAATATGTACTACAGTTGAAGTACAAACTACTTTATTGCACTCGCGCATGGTGTAGGCCAAAGAAATATTTGTTTGAATCAGTGGGATATTTTTTTGCTTCAAATACTCAAAAATTGGATGCGAAGACATAGTTTTGTGAGCCTATAAAATGTTTGCTTGACTTTAAAATATATTTCTTTCCATCAATTCACATATTCTCATCTCAAAGAAATATTCATTCCCATTCATGGCACATTCATTTGGAAGAATGAGTCATTTATTTGGTTTAAAATACATACTTTTGTCTTTAATTAATATTTCTTTGATTTAAAGAAATATTTCCCTCCGACCAATAGGTTGTTCATTGAATCAAACAATGTTTACTTAATCCTATTAACATTTGTCTGACTGAAAGAAATTCTCTGTTTCATTAAAAGTGCATATTTTTATTTGCCTCAAAAAAATATTTTTTGAAAATAAACAGGACTTTCACTTACTTCAGCCAAGTAAAATACACTTGGTACAAGTAATCCTTTTTTTCAGTGTATGATTAAATCTTGTATATAAAGTAGAAAATAGACTTTTTTGCTGTGATTTACATACATTTGCATTCAATTAGCTAAATCATACAAATAATCGATTCAAAAAATCGATTTACTCGATGATGTCCTTATACTTTTGCACGGTAGTGTAGTTCAGGTGTTCAATGTCATCATCAAGAATACAACGCTTGTACTAATTTCCTATTATCTTTTTACTCTATACTTATACCTTTATAGTTATACCTACTATAGCCATACTTTCCCTATACTTTAGGCATACTTTATTTATACTCCTGAAATACTTGATTTATACTGTACAGATATACATCAGCTATACATCAGCTATACTTCAGCTATACTTCAGCTATACTTCAGCTATACTTCAGCTATACTTCAGCAATACTTCTAGGATATACTTTAGCTATACTCTTACTATACTTCGACTATACCTTATTATACTTTAGCTAGATTTAAGCTATACATACACTATACATAACTCAAATAGACATGAAGTATGGGATCGTCTCATATATCATACTTTTATTATACTATCTGAGAGACGACATCCTATACGATTTCCCAGATGTTTTCCTAGATCAATCCCATACAACATTTTTTTACCTAGGTGTATCATTTATCCCGAGAAAAATAACTTTTGACGATTTAATGTCGAAACAAGCCATCATGAATTTAATTGTTAATTCGAAGAATAATTTTCTACACAACTTAAAATTAGTTACAAAATACTTGAAAACTTGTCACTCTTCGAATAAAAATAATCCATGTTGAAAAAGTTTCAAGAAAGACTTTCTTTAGCATGAATCTTATAGAAAACTGCTATTTTGCATTTTTGGGGCATTTTTCGAGAAAATACAAGGGGATTAGGGGGGGGGGGGTCGAATTAAAAGTTATTGAATGGAAATTATTCCTTGAACATTCCAAGAGGTAACTGAACTTTAATTTACAAAAAGTTAGTCAAAAGCCCGTGGCTTCGCTCGCAAGTTTGAGCGCGCCTAGGGCGCGCACCTGTTAAATCTCGCGCTTCGCGCTCGATAATATATTCCCCTCGCGCTACGCACTCGATCACATTTGTCTGACGCTTTAACCTCGGTTCCTCAGGGTTTTCGTACTTTGTGTGCTCGCTATTTCGCGCTTCGCGGGCAAATGCTCTCTTAGTTAGCTTCATCGTTATGACCTGCTTCTGGTTTAATTATGTACGTTTTACATAGAAAGAGAAACTAATTTACTTAAGGTTCTATCGACCTTACGGAACACATTCTCATCAAGACAATCGCGCTTCGCGCTCAATATTTAGTTTAAAAATGATGTAAACCTTGCGCTCCACGCTCGTTTCTGTTCATCGTTTAATGGATACTCAAAAGTTTGAGCGTGCTCAAGATGCGAGATTTGGTCGTCGCGCTTCGCAACGACTATATGTTATGTTCTATTTTCTTCAGATAAAAATGACTAAATTTTTGTATTTGATCTAAAATGAAGAAGGAAATTCTTTCACTTCAGCGTACATTTCTGTATCTTTCTAATTAATCATACAATCAGAAAGATTTCTCCAACTATCTGAAAAGGGGCGAAAAAAAGTATCTAAGTTGTTTTTGGAACATATATATGATAAATTTTCAAATGATTATTGAAAAACCGGCGCTGGAGCCCCACCCCGGGCGCGGGCCCCCCCCCCCGTTAAATTTCACACAAATCTAATACCTTCTCTAGATGAGAATGTGAAAATACAAATTTTCAAGTACCATGAGCATTAATATGATTATTTTATTGTTTTAATGGTTACAAATAGTATTGAAAACATAAAAACAATGAAATATTGTGAAAAAACACACTAAATAAAAAAGAAATGGAATAACCAAAGTTTTGATGAGAATGTGCCCACTTATCGGGCTGATTTTTTCACTGTCAATGTAATTTCTTACGAATAAAACAAAAATAGAACATCCTATCAAAAAGTGTTCAATAACAAATTTTTAGATCTTTTTTTTACACACAAACTTTCTTCAATCATCATTTGTCGTATCTTGCATAGTTTGGCCGCAAAATTGAATTTTTGGATTTTTAATTATTTTTTGTGCAATGAAAATGTGAATTTTCGATTTTTGAAGAAAATTCAGAAAGTCGTTATGATAATCTTGCAGGGCGTGCAAAAAAAACATTTTTTTCCTCTTGAGTTTTTTTCGTATCGTGCGTTTTTCGGCTGAAAATGTTAATTTTCGTTTCTATTTTTGGATTTTGAAAATGCTGTAACTCTGAAAATTTTCATTTTATTGGAAAATGTAATGTAAAAAAATTGTTCGAATTTCCGAGTACTATGAACAGCCGCGAATATATAATTTTCAAATTTTGAAAAAAACATTGTCTCAACAATTTTCAAAATGGTCTCACTTTTTGAATTTTTATCAAAAATAGCTGGCTAACGAACTTTACCTTCATTTTAGGATACTTGAAGAGTATACCAAAGCCCAATCCAATCCGTCAATTCTTTCGAAAGTTATCGTGCTAACAGACTAAAAATCTACATACATCACCACCCACATACACACATACATACAGACAGACACATTCGTAAAAACCTGTTTCTTGGGTTCAGGGGGTCTCAAAACGTGGACATTTGACAAAAACCGGGGGGGGGGGGGCGCCCCGACACAAATTTTACACAAATCTAATACCTTCTCTAGATGAGAATGTAAAAATAGAAAACTTCTTCTTCTGAAAAACGAACGAATCGGGGGGGATCGATACCAAAAATCGAAAGTTGAATTTTCCGACTACCCTAATGCTCATGCATCAAGGGGTGGTGAAAAAGTTGTATGTGAATATTATTTAAATGAATATTAAATAAACTGAATGATATGCATACTACTCTGTAGAGGCAAAAGGGCCTAGTGATAAAATTAGGGTAAAAGCTCGGAATTATTGCAGGATTTCAGTTTTTTGAGTTTCCTGTGAATCCATCTGATTGGCGCATAATGCATTGTCGTTGAACACGCTTTAAGTATAAACTTCTTACTTGAACACAATATTGGTATATTACCATTAGTAAATGAATCCACCAAATAATATATTTTCCTAAGCAACAAAAGATACTTTATTGACAAAGAAAACTCGAGCGAGTGAAGATTCGATATATAGAATATACATACATTCTCACTTTTGTAGAGGGATTGGAATACTACCCCTGCGGGGATGTGAGTTTTGCGCGGGCGCAACGTGTCGTCTATCGATTTCACTAGGGAAGAAGGTATCTCACTGTCGGTCATCGATTAGGCGCTTGGTTAGAGAGATTTTAAAGGAGCAAGAGACCTTGTAGTGAGTTCGTGTTTCGTTACTTACAAGCCTCATTTTCGTGAACGAGGGTTGAGTTTTGGCGAGTCAGTGTCACTGCTTCAGAGTAAAAACGTACAGCCTCATCTTCTCAACTCGAGGACTCGACCATGCAGAACTATAGCCACGAGGATTACTACTATCCACCAGAAGAGGCCTCAGATTCGGGAGTGGGCGGAAGAAACCTGCCTTCGGTGCCTGGAGCAAGACCCATGGTGGACCCCCAGGCTTTGGGGGAGGTCGACCCAAATTTATACCCCGAGCCCAAGGAGGCCACGCACAAAATACGTGGTAAAACCGACATCCTCGAGTATCTCTTCGGCTCAGTGGATCAGGAAATGCTCACCGTCAAGACCTTCTACTTCTTTTTCTACTCGGCCTTTGGATCACTCTTCCCTCTCATGGGGGTCTACTTCAAGCAAATGGGCATGAATGCAGGTCAATGTGGATTGCTTGTTGGCCTCAGGCCATTCATCGAGTTCTTCAGCGCACCCTTCTGGGGATCCCTCGCTGACAGGTGAGAGAGTGCTATTCTCTATAATTAGATTATTCTCTATCATTTAACATAAAATAAGGATTATTCCCACATACCACACTTCCCGAAAAACCCAGGTCTGTCCTATTTTTAGACCTATGCTTTTCCCGAAGAAACCTGGGACAGACCTGGTTTTTTCGGGGAGTGTACTGTGAAGGGTTATTACTTCTATGATTTTAAACACTTTTTGTGATTCTGTGTAATAGATTTGAGTAGGAATTTATTTTTGATAGAAGAGTACAACTTATCAGTAAAAAACTAATAACGATCTAGTTAGGATTAATTTAGTCTTTCAGAGAAGTTTCCACTTGACTGCTAATTTAATATACTGTTTGGAGCATCGCCTGTTACTTCATATTCGTATTTCTAATGGTTTAAAATGACACTCACGCGGGGTAAAATTATTTGTGCGCAATATTAAACGCGCCCATTCTATTAGGGCGCGCAAAATCCTGATATTGAATTTCGTTGTACACATCTCTAAATTTGAATCAATGAGAAATGAGTTACTAAGACAAATCAGTGAAAAATATCACTGATTCAAATTTAGAGAGATCTTCTTATTAATTTGTTCACATTTTTTGTAGAAATGTCATGATTTATATAAAGAAAAGTTGGGATGGTCACGATCATTCTGTACTTGCTTAGATAAATAATGGCAATAGCAGCTTGAACATGTATTATAATGTTAGCGTATGTTAACATTGAAATAAATGGGTAAATGAGAATGATAAAAAATGTTAAAATGTGTTTCTTGCTGATTAATAGGGAAAATTTTGTTTCAGGTTAGGTTAAGAATAAAGAATAAGGTATAAGTTGAGGGAAAATATTATTTCACTAAAGTTAATGTGCGGAGATATTGTTTTGAGTTCAGAAGTTCTTATAGTTAATCAATATAATGAAAATTTAACATTGTAGTTAGATTTAAAGACTATATTGTACAGAAAACCCCATAATGACAAACTGTAAATTTTAATGTTACGACTCAACATGTCTTACGAAAGTCATCTTTTGTCAGTAGGCTTGTGTGTGTTCTTGAAAGCACTAGAAATTGAAACTTTTTGAAAATAAGTAATGACGTTAATTATTACGAAATAATTTACAAATTTTAAGAAGGAGCTGGAAGTTAAAAGTGACACAGACAGCTGTCGAAATCCGGTAGTAGTGAGTGTTCAAATCTGATATTCATAGCATTTTTTCTTTTTCAATAAAATTAGAAACATTCCTTTTTTGAAAAATTACCATTATTCTCGAGATATATGGAACCACCGTAAAACATTTAAGTTGTTAAATTCCTTTTTCCCAAGTTGATTGTATATGTTGTTATTTCTGTTCCTAATTATTCTATTGATGAGATTTGTAGGGTAATGAACCTAAACCAAAAATTGTAACGCTAGAAAGCTGGATAACAAACTTGATCTCTCTTTTTAGATCGCAAAAGTGTGTAACAAAGGAAATTCTGATTAGAAAATTCGTTCCAGAGTTATCGCATCATCAGACTACAGACCGACAGACAGAAATGTTCGTAGAAACAATATTTTTCTAACTCAGAGGGTCTCAAAATGTCGAGAATTGACAAAAACTGGAACGGTCCAAATTCACATGAATCTAATACCTTCCATCATAAATAATTATGAGAATGTAAAAATTCTAATTTCATGGCCAAACAACCTAGGAAAAAAGAATCGATCGAATGGAAAATATTTGAATCGGAGAAGTTAAGAAATACGGTCTATCGGTTTGTGACATTTTTAACCGGTTTCAAAAATTGAATCTTTTCAATCGGTCACTATTATAGCCACCACCGATTTAGGCAAATTTCGTTGAATTATTTGTCCTTTTTTTTAATCGGAACCATCGGAACGACATTTACAGGCTGAGTTTCTTATATATCAGACAACTCAGCCATTAAATGTCGTTCCGATTAAAAAAATCTACTCGCAGCGCGGGCACATTCTCATCGAGCGCGACTTCGTTCGCTCGCCAGTTTGAGCGCGCGACTGCAGATTCTAGCGCTTCGCGCTTGATAATATATTTATCTCGCGCTTAGCGATCGATAAAGTATTGACCTCGCGCTACGCGCTCGATCTTTGTATTTGCCCCACATTTGTACACCGAGCTTTTGAAATTGAAGGTCAAAGCATCCACAACTGTAATTTGGTAATCGTAAATTTTCTTTTGTTAAAGCTCCTTCGGCTTTAACGAACACATTCTCATCAGGTTTTTAACATCCAGAAATTTAATTGGTTTATTTTTTTCTTTAAACTAAAAATACCCGTCCTAGCGTGAAGAGGTTTTAAGAACATTTATACATATAATTTAGGCGAAAAATTTTGTTAAATAAAATCTTATTCTAACTTGTGTTTTTTTTTCAAGAAGGTAATTTTTTATTTTTAATATATTTCTGTAATGAGAGTTTATCACAAATTTCTAGATTTTTTTTTGTTTGAACAACTTTGGTCTTCTCATTTTTTTCGTGTGTTGTGACATTTTCCAAAAGTTTAATTTTTTTATTTTTAATCTTAATTTTTACGACTAAAAGAAAATATACTAGTTCTATCTGAAAATAATCAATAACAAATTTGTAGATCCTTCTTGGCTGGACAACTTCTGTGCCTTAATTTTTTGTGTGCCTCGTGTCATTTTCCAAGAAATTCAATTTTTTAATTTTTAATGTTATTTTTTTCGATTAAAACAACAAGTACACGACCTACAAAACAATTATTCCGTACAAATTTGTAGCTCTTTTTTGAGTGAAAAACATTTGTTCCATTAGCTTTTTTCGTAGCTTTTGTTGTTTGTCCAAAATATAATTTTTTGAATTTCTAATGCTATTATTTACGAATTTAAACAAAAACTACGCGTTCTGTCAAAAAGTGATTATGAACAGATTTGTATATCTTTTTTTTTGTGCGATTAAAACGCAATTTTCGATTCCTTAAGAAAATTTAAAAAGTTGTTATGAACAGCTGTAAATAGAATTTTCCAATTTGGAATCTGAAATACAGCGATAAGCCAACTGGTGAAAAAATATAGTTCTAAAATAACGGGGTCGTATTCGTCGTATTACAGGTTTTACTGGATGATCCGTGTGAATTTTATAATAAAAATTATTATTATATTAATATTTTCTTTAGTTGAAAACAATATAATTAATAAGAAATTTAAATATCACCAGAAGACAAGTTTAGGTTCATGTATTTGGGCCTCATAAAGTTGAAAAAAGCGTTTTTTCCTTCTTGTCTGCATTAGACATCATATCTTGGAATAATAATGATTTTCTAACTAGATGCTACTATTTTCTTTTACTTGAATATAATAACACGTGTGAGGGACAACTTGAAATAAGCCATTATACCCAATTTATATCCAAATGATGAATTAATATCGTCATTATTATACAACACGTAATCTACAAGGAGGGTACTTCAGGTGTCCCTCGTCGATTTGATTCTACCTGATATATGTTGTAGTACTCGAAAAAATAAGCGCCACGCATTTTTTTTGCCTGCGGAAAAGCACGTTAAGGGGGTGATACAACCCCTCAAAGATAGGGGTCGTAAGTGTCGAGTGTATAGTTTTGTGCTTGAAAACAAAATTGATTTCGACCAAACCTACTGGAAAAGTTTCCTCGTGATGAAAGACGAATAACGCAATTGTCTTTAAAAAATGAAAGGGGTAAACCACCACTACATATTTTCAAAGTTGTGCTGAAAATTGCTAAATTCACAGGAAAGAATTGAAAAAAAAAGATTTTGCACTTGAGACGAAAATAAAGTTGAAGTGTTTCGCAAAAAAAATTAGAAAAAATACTAATGGGGGTAGCTACCCCTAAACACTTTTCAGTTGGCGTCTATGATGATGTATACTTTCCATACCCGAAGACAATGGGGAACATAGTTTTATAATGAAGGAAGTACAAAAGAGTCCATCCAACATGAATAAAAAAAGTGAGGAAGGGTAAACCACCCCCAATATTTAGAAAATTGCAAAATAAGTATAAAATCGAGCAAAAAATCCAAAGAAAGTACGTGTTGAACACAAAAAAAGAGGATGAAGGTATTTATGTGTTAAAAAAAAAGCATTGAAGAGGGTAACTACCCCTAACCAGGGGGGTGACACGATTTTCGCTTTTGCATTAGAAGCGCATGTCAGTTTTGTGAAGAGCGGCGAGTCGTGAAACATTGGCCCCACCGATGTCCTTTAACCTAAAATAATCGAATGGCTCTGACGGTTTCATGACTCCATAGATTTGATATATTCTTCTTGCTGCCAAACTTTGAGATTATTGTGACAGTGCGTAAAATTATAGCTTGAATAATTTATTTATTTTATTTTTTTAATTTAAAGACCCTTACTATCTTTCAGAAAAAATGTAAAAGGGACATTAATGACAGTTTTGAATTATTGCTGATTCGCGACATTTATGTACAATTATATTAATTTATTAGTAAATTCAAGTATTAAAATAAATTAGTATTACAAATTAAAAGAAGGATAATTTTGCCAAAAAGAAAGTCGCGAAATTTTGTAAAACGTAGTTTTGCTCAATTGTATATAATAAATTATTATGCTCTGCCTGCATAATAATTGCTATACTTTTATCGTAGTATATTTGTTAATAATTAAATAATTATATTTATTTGAGTAAATTAACCTGGCATTTAGTACTCCCATATACCGTCCTACTGTCTTTACTCCATATTTAATTTATATGTTCATCTTTTAATTAAATTTTTAAATAAATAAATTACTAAATGAAGAGAAAAAAATAATAGCTTTAATACTGATAATCTTTTCAGTCGTTTCACGATCAAAACAATATACTCAATATTAAAATTTATGATTTTCATCATTTCTTAAATATTTCTATTATAATGTAATGATACATTAGGATCATTCAAGTCATTGAGGGGTTACATACACTTATTTTGAGGGATTTTGACATTTTTTTTGGCAATGTTAATAAAATCTCATCAAAACAGACTACATAGGATCTATTACTATATATTTTAGATATGTATGTATGTATATTTGAACTCTCCCTTTTACGGGTTTCAGGGCCTCCGCTCCCTGTACATATGTTTACATTGCATCCTTAGTCTAACTTAACCGCTACTTATTTTCTAATGCATCGCCTTACATAATAAAAATAATATTAGTACTACTCTTCTTAAACTTCAGACAATGAGCAATCTACCCGTTTGGCTCTGCCCTGATCCCTTGCTTTCTCTTATTTCTTCCAATTTTTTCATCCACATCACTCACTGTCAATTACCATCCAAAATCCATCTTACACATTCATCCACACTCAACTGTCCATCTTCCTCTCCTGTACACCTCTCTAACACATGTGCCCATGACTCCACTTCGTATTCACATACTCTGCACAGATTTTCCTCTTCATCCATCCAATATCTACAAGCTCTCACTCCTTCCCCCATTCTAAACCGTATCACCCTATTCCATTTGTCTTCCTTTTTCATCTTTTGCAAATATTCTGGTTCCGTCACCTCTTTGACCATAATATACCATCTATTGTACCTCGAGTCCATACTCTTTCTCCATCTCTCTTCTCCTTGTCTTACTCATAGCTCTAATTCTATGTTATGCCAATCCAGAACCCCTTCCTGTATATCACAAGCCCCCCTCATTTTTTTTCTTTCTTCCTCCCATTTCGAATTTCCCAAATTTCCTCTCTTCTCCTTGTTCCTAACTTCGTCCAAGCATACTTGTGCTATTCTACTCCCCTCTCCCCTTTTCAGCTTCTCTTCAAACCTCCAGGCTCTCTTAATTTGTCTCGTTACCATTTTCTCCCTTCCTAGTTCTTCCCTCAACATGTATCCTGGGCAACTCCAGCTAACCCCCATTACCCATCTCAGGAATCTCTCATGCATGCTTTCCACTTTCCTATGTTCCTTCCATCCTCAAACCTCCACTCCGTAACACAACACCGCCCAAACCAACGCATCAAACAACCAGACCCTCATCCTCCAATCGTCATTGAACCTTCTCTTTCCTATACCCCATACTTGGCACATTACTTTGCTCGCACATTCGATTCTCTTCCTCACCTGCACCTCGTTTCCCCCTCCTGCCTCAAACCGAAAACCTAAGTAACAGCACTCCTCCACACTTTCCACTTTTCGTCCGTTCATCTTCCAAACGTAACCTATTTTGGTCTTTCTATTTCTGAAGCACATCACCTTGGTCTTCCCCACGTTCACCGTCAGTTCTTTTGCTCCCACATACTCTTCGAAAATTCTTATCAGTAGGTTCATCCCCTTCTCATCGTCTGCTAATAGAACTACGTCGTCCGCGTATGCTAGAGAGTATAGTTTTCTATTACCCAGAATCGTCCCCGCTTTCCCTTTCTCCTTTAGTTTCTCCTCTAAATCACTCAGCAGCATATTAAATAGTGGCGGACTCAACGGGCACCCATGCCTCAGACCTCTTTCTGTCCAGAAAACCTCCCCTTTTTTTCCTCTTTATCTTCACCCTAATCCTGGTTTCCGTAAAAATTTCCTTTATCCTCTCCACTAAACCTTCCTCTATTCCTCTCTCTTTCATTGCCTGCCATAGCACTTTTCTATTCACAGAGTCAAAAGCTGCTTCAAAATCTACGAATAAGGCTACTAATTTCCCTTTCTTCCTCCCTAAGTTTCTGTTAACCAAGTAGTTGAGTACGTAAATGTTATCTATTGTCCCCATCCCTTTTCTAAATCCCGTCTGATTATGTGGGATACTTTGTTTCTCTTCTATCTGACTCTCCAACCTTTTTCTTAGAATTTCCGCGTATATTTCATAACCCACTGGCATGAGGGTGATCCCTCTGTACTCTTCTACCTTCTTACCCTCCCCTTTCTTGACAAGCGGTACCACCAGCCATGTCCTTTACTCCTCCGGCCACCCTTCTCCTTTCCAGACCTTGTTGCAGACCTTCCACAGCCCTTCCCTTATCCCTTCTCCTCCAAACTTTATCGCTTCGTTCTCCATACCATCCTCTCCTGTAGCCTTGTCTCTTTTTAGTCTATCTATCGCCTCATTCACTTCTTCTCTTGTTATTTCGTTCGCTTCCTCCATTTCTCCCTGGACTGTGTTTCTATTTTCCCCTTTAATCCAATTTTGTTCTCCCCCTAGCAGACCCTTAGAATAATCCGTCCATTCATCCATTTCTATTTCTTTATTCACGCCCTTCCTTCCTCCTCTTTCCCTGTTCATCACATCCCAGACCCTACCTTCTTTGATTGCTTTTTCTACTTCTTCCTTGTATTTCTCCTTTCCCTTTTGCTTTTTCCCTTCCATCATCCTATCATGTTCTCTTTTTTTCCTGTTGTACTCCGCCTTCTCTATTTCTCCTTTCCTCCATTTTCTTACATACTCTTTCATTCTCTCCCTACTCTCCCTGCATTCCTCGTCCCACCAGCCTCTCTTCCCCTCTTCTCTTCCTTCTTCTGCACCTATCTCATGCCTCACCTTCTCAATCGACCCTTTCAACCTTTCAATTAACGAGTCTACTCCCTCCTCCTTTTCATATCTAACATTCTCCTTTTCCATTTTCTGTTCAAACACTTTTAATTTATCTACCCCCAGACTCCCATTTTCGTGTTCCTCCCCCCCCCCCCCCTCTTTCCTTTATCCCTCTGCGGCTCTTGTGGACGCCACCTTTCAGTGTAGCTATTACTGGGAAGTGTTCTGACCCTATCTCATTCCCTACATTCATACTGCATACCATATTCCTCATTCTTTCTTCCGCCAGGATGTAGTCTATTACTGTTTCTCCTTTACCTATAAATGTAATCTCTCCTTTCTCATCTCCTTCCATGTTGCCATTACATACAAACCATCCGGTTTCTCCAATTATGTCTAGTAACCTCCCCTCCTCCCGGTCTATCTCCCTATGCTTGGAGCTCCTTATATATGCCTCCTTTTCTTCATCCCAAGTCCCTCCCCCTTGCTCTCCAGTCCAGGCATTCAAGTGCCCTCCTATAAAAACCAACTCTTCCTTCTTTTCCTCCATCCACCTCCTTATTACTTTCCAACCTTCCTCTTCCCCTTTTCTTCTATATACACAAACCACCGCTATTTTGACTTTCCCAATTATAATCCTTCTTACCATTGTTCCCTCCTCTTCTTCCCTGTCCTTCTCCGTTCTGCCTTTTACTGTCAATTCTTTTCTCACCCCTGAGACCATGCCGCCCATCCCTCTACCTTTAACGTGTTCTTTTCTTCCTTCTTGCATTGTCCACACATACCCTTTAGGTAACAACCTTTTCATCCCCTTCCAATCCTTCTTATCCGCCCAGGTTTCACTCATCACAATCACATCCCACTTTTCTAACTCCCGCCAGAAAGCTTCATTCTTGTTCTTCAAGCCTGACACATTCCAGAAAGCTATTTTCACTTTTTTCTCCTCCCTTCCCTCCCCTATCCTTCTCACTGTTCTTCCGCCTTGCTTTTCGGAAACCCCTCTGTTTGCTCTCTAGCCTCTTTTGTATCTTCCTTTCTTCTACGTTTCTCTACTCTTTTTCCCTTTTTCCTTATTTCTTCTACTTCCTCGTCCCAGACCCACTCCTCCCCATTTATTCATAATCTGTCTCGCCCTATCCATACCATGCATCCCTCTTTCCTCTCTATAATTTTTTGTTCTCCATAATTTTCTTTTTCTCCTCCTAACTCTCTTCTTTTACTACGAACATTCCTTCTTTTCCTTTCTTCGTCATTCCTACTCTCTTAACTCCTTCTACCCTACCCGAATTTCAATATCTCTCAGCAGATTATTGATTTCAATTTCCCCTGTTACACTCTCTATTTTCAATCCCTTGACTACTATGTTATTTTTCCTCTTCGCCCTTTCTTCCCCTTCCAACCTTCTTTCAATCTCACTCAGTCTCTTTTTCAATCTTTCATTCTCATTTTACACATTATCACTCCCTTCTAATTTTCCCGCACTTTCTGTTTCCTTCCCCATATGCTCATTCCTAACTTCTAATTTGCTTACCCGTTCTTCCAGTTGTTTTATCTCCCTATTTGTCTGTTCGTCAATCTCTCTCTGTCTATTCTCTATGGCCTCTAATTTACCCCATACCTTGTCTTTCTCCTCTTTCCAGAGTTTATCCCACTCTTCCCACTTTTCTCTTACTCTTCTCACTTCCCCCCTAACTTCTTTCCCCTGCCTATTCATATCTTCCAGACTCTTCCTTGTTTCCTCTCTAAACCCTTTTTGAGGACTGCTAGCTTCTTAAACATCTCCCCATTCCCCCTATCTCTGTCTGGTGTTTTTCGTTTAATCTTCACTTTCTTGTTATCCTTGTCCCTTTCAGAGTGATCTTCCCCTTCCTCTCTTTTCCTTTTATCTTCCCCTTCACTGCTAGTTACGTTCCTCTTTTTTTGTCATTCATCCAGACTCCTATTCGAGCCCGCGCTACCTAGCCTGTTGAGGCGCTGTAAATTTGAAGGTCTCCCGCGTTTCTGGCTCGTGCCTGATCCCCTTCTCTCAGCTGATCCGACCCTGGTCGGTGTCTCGAACGTCTCGTCATCGCTACTGTCAATTTCTCCCTTCTCCCCACTAACCGCGCTCTCAACATCGTCCGCTCTTACTTCATCCACTCCCTGCCCTCTGTCGCCCGTTTGTGGACTTCGTATTGTCGACATTCCTACGTTACCAAAGAGTCCTCGCTGTTTCCCGCTCTTAGCTTGCAAAAACTCTTGCCCCCCTTGCCCGACTACTATTTTCTACTCCTAACCTCAAAAAACTGTGCACGTTCCAATTTTCCTTTCTCACAACTTATTTTCACCCCTTTACACACTTGCCTTAACTCACCCTTCTTCCTTTACACCTGCTCTCCGCACTCACTGCCCTTTCTGCACCCACACACGCTGATTCCCTTCACCAAAGCCAAAAAACGCAACACTTAACACAAAAGAGTTCTCTCACGATCGGTACCGAAAACGGAAGCCTATATTTTTGGTTACTTTTCTATTAAAAAGTTTTAAAAACTGTGGGAGACATGGCCGCTGCCGCAAAACACGTTTGCTTATTTTTATTTGCGGCGAGCATGATAAGTCCGGAAGGAATTATCTGTAATTTAAAAAACAACAAGATTTTATTATTATATTCTTATACGCAGTCGCTGAACGAAGGGTTTTCAAAAGTTTCATGCACCCCGCAAATAAAAATAAAAAAAACGTGTTTTGCGGCAGCGGCCATGTCTTCACCAGTTTTTAAAGCTTTTTAATAAAAAATTACCCAAAAAGATATAGTAATAGATCCTATGTAGTATATTTCAATGAAATTTTATCAACATTGGCAAAAAAAAATTTCAAAATCCCTTAAAATAACTGTATAAAATCCCTTAAAAATAGGAAAAATATTTTTTATATTGTCATTTCTAAACATTAGGTTTATTTGTTTTAAACGTTAAAGAAGTAATCTTTCTATTTTACAATTTTACTCTACTTGAAAATTAAAAAACCGACATTTCCAGTGTATGCAAGATCTATTTTTTCATCCTAGATATTTTTTTAATTCAAGAAACAGTTAATCCTTGCTTAATTCAAGCTGAAAGTTTTTCAAGTATCCACAAACGTCAAAAATATTACAAAAATGACGAAAAATGCTAATCTCCCATGATTCTAATCAGCTCTAATTAAAATGTAGGGCGTCGCGCTAGTGGCGCCAGTGTTTCATTTTCTGCCGTCCTTCACAACACTCACACAGCGTATTTGTATGGCGAGTCACCACCCTGCCCTAACCTATTTTGATACAAAAAAAATCATTAATATCATTAAAAAGTATACATATTTTATAGACAAAAATAGTACGTTCAGGTCAAATTTACAATCTGTTGAGTTCTAAACAGTACATCGAAGACTTATTCTTCAAAATTTGAACAATAATGATATTCGTCAAAAAAGTTTTTAAAACATAATGATTTCTTACACCGCGAACATCGAATTACAGCAATATTCGTACAACCTAATATGTCATAATATGTTTTACAAGAATCACCGCAGCTAAAGTCCAACGAATTTTCGAATTTACCTGGTTTTTCTGCAATATATCTAATTTTGTACAATGAATATTTAAGAAGATTAGCATATCTTGGCGAGGTTAATTGATTATGCACCAAAGACTGGAGCTTAATAATATTATTCCTGATATGTAAATTGATATCGTAATTTATCAAAATAACAGAATCGGATAAGTGACGCACATAATTTTTTAAAACTCTAAACCCGAATAAATCTGAAGGTTGAATTTTCCCTGTTGTTCCTGTTGGAATAATTTTTTAATTCTGAATTTAGAGGAGAGTGTTGGTTCTTCTACTACAGTTGGGCAATTACCAGTCCATGAATCAAGGAGTTAAACGCTATTTGGTCCCACATTTGGAAAATAAACCTCCAAACAAGTTTTGAAGTGATCTGCAAATGATAAAACCAATCATTATTGCTTGCATACCATTTTCAAAAGAAATAGATAATGTAATGTTACTTGAGGTAAGTTTTCCCGATTTTGAAGCATGTACGTACACATTACTCGGCCTGAATAATGTCTTATCTACAATTGGTCCAAATTTTCCGCTGGGTTCTTTTAGAACCCAGCGGTCATGGACTGGCCATTGCCCAACTGTAGTAGAAGAAGCAACACCCTGCTCTAAATTAAAATTTTTTTAATTATTCCAACAAGAATTATGTGCGTCACTTATCCGATTCTGTTATTTTGATGAATTACGATATCAATTTACATATCAGGAATAATATTATTAAGCTCCAGTCTTTGGTGCATAATGAATTAACCTCGCCAAGATATGCTAATCTTCTTAAATATTCATTGTACAAAATTAGATGTATTGCAGAAAAACCAGGTAAATTCGAAAATCCGGTGGACTTTAGCTTCGGTGATTATTGTAAAACACATTGTCACCTGTTAGGTTGTATGAATATAGCTGTAATTCGATGTTCGTGGTGTAAGAGATTATTATGTTTTAAACAATTTTTTGACGAATATCATTATTGCTCGAAGTTTAATGAATAAATATTCCATATACATGATTGGGGGCGGTTTACCCTTGCTCAATTTGTTTATTTATGTTGGATGAACTCTATTCTTCTCTATTCTTCTCTATACTTCCTTCATTATAAAACTATTTTCCCAATCGCCTTTGTGTGTGGAAAGTATATATCATCATAGACGCCAACTGAAAAGTGTTTAGGGGAAGCTACCCCCAATAATTTTTTTAAAAATTTTTCTGGCGAAACGCATCACCTTTATTTTTGTCCTAAGTGCAAAATATTTATTTTTTCAACTTTTCTCCTATGAATTAAGCAATTTGTAGCATATTTAAAAATACGTAGGGGTGTTTCACCACCGCGTAATTTTTTTATTCACGTTGGATGGACCCTATTTTACTTCCAATGATATATAACTATTTTCCCAATTTTTCTTGTGTATGGAAAGTATATAAGGGTATTTTTTTTAACTTGAGACAAATAATTTCAAATGGCAACTCCAATTTTTTATCACAGATTCAGATTTTCCTTTACGAAATACGTAAGTTTCATTCGGAAAATTTGTTTCGATTCGCGATAGATGGCGCTGCAATTGCGAAAAACGAAATTGTAGACACTACTATTAGCTCTATCCAGGAATAACGACGCGGACGTAGTAGTTGTCTATTCCCTTCGGGGTGCTTAATTTCGGTGAGTCCCCTTGCCTCTCACCATCCATCGGGGTGCTTGATTTCGGTGAGTCCCCTTGCCTCTCACCACAGGGATGCTTGGATTCGATTAATTATTTTACAATAAGTGCTCAAAATGGTGTACTCGCACTTCGATGCACTTGTTAATCCGAGATTTGAAAGATTCCACACAACTGCGAATTGTGTCTGGTGATATTTGTGCACAAGCAGACCTGATTCGCTCGATTATGTTATCACGAGTTGTGGGCACTTCTTGATACACGCGATTCTTTAGATAACCCCACAAATAGAAATCCGGCGCCGTAAGATCTGGCGATCTGGCAGGACAATTTACTGGACCTCCTCTACCGATCCATCGTCATGAATCAATAAAAAACGGACCGATAAGTTGATCTCCAATTATTCCACACCAAACGTTCACGGACCATGGACGCTGATGCTCAACTTCACGCAACCAATGTGGATTTTCTACACTCCAATAATGCATGTTGTGCCGATCAACGTTACCATGGTTTGTGAAAGACGACTCGTCTGTGAAGAGTACTAGAAAAAAGAAATTCGGGTTTCCTTGTATCTGCTGAACCCAGTGGTGTAGTCCTAAAAATGTAGGTGGCCCAGCGCTGCACCCCCCCCCCCCTTCTCCAGGATTGAAAAGAGGTATTGTCAAAAAAGTTGATACGACTTTTATGATTTGATTAAAACGTGGCTACATATCCCCCCCCCCCCCACACACACACAGTGTGTATCTATCAGAGCATATAGCCTACAAGGTGCC
>CAKNXH010060109.1:100614-116811 GCA_932178445.1 Andricus quercusramuli
TTTCATAATACTGAAAAGTGTTTATTATGATTCCTAAGAAGATTGATAATTAACAAAATTATCAAAGCATACTCTCAATGATTTCATAAGCCATTTTTTTCTATTTCAAAATATTGTAAAAAAATCTTATGAAAAATTTGATTGATTTTATTAAATATGTACAAGTTATGGAAAAATGTCTAAAATAATAAAGAATGTATAAATATTTCAAATATTCTAAAACAAAATGTAGATTTTTGAATATTTTGAAATTTAATTTAAACGATTTTTATGAATTTCACATGATCTTAAAATAATTACAAAATCAAAATAGCTACAATTTGAACGTTACAATTTTAATTCTTTTATTTAAAAAAAAACTACATTTGTAAATAACTTTAAGATATATCGAGAAGCTTTAACAAAAGTACGAAATATTTCATAATACTGAAAAGTGTTTATTGTGATTCCTAAGAAAATTGATAATTAACACAATTTAAAAACATACTCTCGAAGATTGTATAGGCAATTTTTTTCTATTTCAAAATATTGTGAAAATATTTTATGAAAAATTTGATTGATTTATCTAATATATAGAAGTTATGGAAAAATTTCTAAAACAATGAAAAATGTATAAATATTTCAAATAGTCTAAAACGTTTTGGATGAAAATTTAAAAAGTTAGAGCCTTTTTAAAAATTTTGAGACCAACGCACGTTATGAGAAAAAAGTCAGGAGGAGAAAAACATTGTTTTTAAACACCTGACAAGATTGTGATAACAACTTTTTGAATTTTCGTGAAAAATGCAAAATTCAAACTTTGATCGCACAACAAAAATAATGAAAAATAAAAAATTCCATTTTCCGGTCAAACTATATAAGATACGAAAAAGATGAGAAAACGAAAATTGTGCTTTTGAAAAAAGATCTACACATTTTTTGATAATCACTTTTTAATCGGAGGAGTCCGTTTTGTTTAAGTTCGTAAAAAACAGCATTGAAAAATAAAATTAAATGTTTGGACAAACGACACAAGCTACGAAAAAAATAATCAGACAAAAGTTATTCACTCAAAAAAAAGCTACAAGCTTGTTATCAATTATTTTTTAAAGGATGCGTTCTAAGGAAAATAATGTATTTTGTAATGACATTCCCCTTTAGAAGATTCTGCGTTATTAACTTCCAACATTCATACAAAAAAAATTGACATAGGCGCGCGCTTCGAGCGCGCGCATGACGATCTAGTATATATATATAGGGGTGTTATCGTACATTATTTTTGTGACCTGTCACACGTGTGCCTTCCCGCCCCCACGAGGCGTTAGAAAAGGGGTAGGGGTGTTACCTTACATTATTTTTGTGAACTGTCACATGGGTGCCTTCCCGCCCCCACGAGGCTTTAGAAAATGGGTAGGGGTGTTATCGTACATTATTTTTGTGACCTGTTATAGGGTTGCCTTCCCACCCCCACGAGGCGTTGGATAAGGGATAGGGGTGTTATCGTACATTATTTTTGTGACTTGTCACAGGGGTGCCTTCGCGCCCCCACGAGGCGTTGGAATAGGGGTAGGTGCGTTACCTTACATTATTTTTGTGACCTGTCACGCGTGTGCCTTCCCGCCCCCACGAGGCGTTCTAAAAGGGGTAGGGGTGTTGCCATACATTATTTTTGTGACCTGTCACAAGGGTGCCTTCACGCACCCACGGGCGTTGGAAAAGGGGTAAGGGTGTTACCTTACATTATTTTTGTGACCTGTCATAGGGTTGCCTTCCCGCCCCCACGAGGCGTTGGATAAGGGGTAGGGGTGTTATCGTACATTATTTTTGTGATTTGTCACAGGGGTGCCTTCGCGCCCCCACGAGGCGTTGGAAAAGGGGTAGGTGCGGTACCTTACATTATTTTTGTGACCTGTCACAGGGGTGCCTTCCCGCCCCCACGAGGCGTTGGAAAAGGGGTAGGGGTGTTACCCTACATTATTTTTGTGACCTGTCACAGGGGTGCCTTCCCGCCCCCACGTGGCGTTGGAAAAAGGGTAGGGGTGTTATCGTACATTATTTTTGTGACTTGTCACATGGGTGCCTTCCCGCCCCCACGAGACGTTGGAAAAGGGGTAGGGGTGTTACCTTACATTATTTTTGTGACCTGTCACAGATGTCACGTGATCGTTAACCAACGCGCAATAAAACGCAAAATAGAACGAAAAACCGAATAAAGGTGCAGTGCTCTCAATTCGGCTCCCCAGCTTTACTGCGCATGTGTCGCATCTGCAGTCTCATTGTCAGTAAATAACGCGCTTTTTTGGAATTATTAAATGTTTGAATACATTTTTTATGATAAATCATCATTGTAGAATTAATTAAATTAATTTTTGGATCACAAAAGAGTGTTATAGAGTGCGAGGGCGAATAATAATTATTGGATTTTGCTATTTACAAATGAATGATTGATTCTAAATACAAAGGCAACAAGTGTATCTAGTTTAGAGTCTAGATCACATCAAAGGAAGGTCCAATCAGAGCGCGGAAATCATAGGAAAGTTTCGAACGAACTTGAGACTGTGGTGACACAGTGCAAATACATAACATAATTTGGATACGTTAAAGCTTAAAGGACTACACTTTATAAAATATAACCTAAATCTTAGTTTTATCCGTTTTTAAAAATTTATTTTTAATTAGGGATGAATAGCAGTTTTGTTAATCTTCGGCTTACTCAAAAGGAGAGAAACAAAAAAATATACATAATTTTCGGGATGAATAGCCAAATGTTGAAAATGGGCTAGTCATCCCGAATTTCGGGACGACGAGACACTTCGATAAATAAATCAGTGTGAAAATGGCATCAAAATAATTTAGAATTGAAGAAAAATTATGTATTGAATATATTATTGGAGACACTTACAATTATTGGAGAGAATAATTTATTAAAAAGTGAATGACAAGATTAATAAGTGACAAAAAATTAGAATAATATATAAAAGCATCCCAATTTGAAGCCATACCAGTTTTTTGAGTAAACGAATTTAAAATATTTTCATTTTCATTATAAATCGCTTAACAAATTAAACGTAAAAATATATATAATATACAGAGTGCAAAATCTTCCCTTTTTTCTTAGTTTCCCCTTTTTTCTTGAAATTCCCCTTTTTTCCCCTATTCTCAAAAAACTTCCCTTTTTCCCCTTTTCTCTTGAAATACACGATCTTTGAAAATACAATATTTGAAGTACTCTAATAACATTACAAAATATGTGTGTGGGACTTTTTAAATAAGTATTAGAAGGTGAAGACTTTATATACCTACCTAATGTAAAAATGGAATATTCCGAATTTATCATCTGCAATGTAAAATTAAACGATTTTAAATCCAAAATATTTCCTATTGGTACAAAAATTATGTCGAATTTGTTATATTCACAGCTTTTACAAGTAAACAATGATAAGAAGTTACGAAATTTGAAAATTAATTTTTTGCTCAGTAACAATTTTTTTGAAAATGTGTAAAGACATGTTTTTTTTTATTGAGTCCTATGCACACATATAAAAAAAGTCGAATATGTCAAACCTGCAATTCATTTAGCTGGAACCAAAGAAACATTTTATCATTTTGCCTTTCCGGAAAAAAAGTTCACAGAAATAAAAAATATAAAAAAAAATTTCAGAAATGCTTCCAGATTTTAAACTATTTAGTTTGAGAATATTTTATTTTCAAAAATATTTCAAGAAAAATTTGTACAATTTAAAAATATTAGAGGGTTTAAAAATTTTGAAAGGATTGAAAAAGAATTTTCAAAAGATATATGGGGAATTTTTGTATGATTTTTTAGTTTGAAAAATGGCCTTGAAGAGAAAATTGCAAAAGATTCCAAAAGATTCCTTGAAATTCGAAAAAGATTTTAAAGCAAAGTGTTTCAATTGTGTAAGATCAAAAAATTAAAAATGGAGTGAATTCAAGAAATATTTAGAAGATTCGAAGAGATTAAAAAATAATTTCAAACTGTAAAAGATTCTATAAAAAGGCAGATTTTTGAAAAGACTTCAAATAAAAAATTTAGAAGCTTTAAAAGAATTACATTTTGAATGATTTTTTTAAATTTCAAGAAAAATTCGAGTCAACTGAAAATATTTTTAGGAAATTAAGAGGTTTTGAATAGATTTAAAATATTTCAAAACTTGGAAGCATTTCTGAAAATTTATCAAATATTTTTTATTTGTGCCAAACTTTTTTTCCGGAAAAGCAAAATGATAAAATGTTTCTTTCGTTTCAGCTGAATAAATTTCAGGTTCGACATATTTAACTTTTTCTAAAATGTGTGCGTAGGACTCTATTAAAAAAAGCATGTTTTTACATATTTTCAAAAAAATTGTTACTGCACAAAACATTTATTTTTAAATTTCGTAATTTTTTAATATTGTTCACTAGTAAAAGCTGTAAATATAACAAATTCTACATAACTTTTGAACCAATTTGAAATATTTTGAATTTAAAATCGTTAAATTTTACATTCCAGTTGATAAATTTGGAATATTCCATTTTTAAGTTAGGTACGTATATAAAGTGTTCGCCTTCTAATACTTATTTAAAAAGTCCCATATATTTTGTAATGTTATGCGGGTACTTCAAATATTGTATTTTTTCAAATATCGTGCATTTCAAGAGAAAAGGGGAAAAAGGGTAAGTTTTTCAGAATAGGGGAAAAAAGGGGAATTTCAAGAAAAAAGGAGAAACTAAGAAAAAAAGGGAAGATTGTGCACTCTGTATATTATATATATTTTTACGTTTAATTTATTAAGCGAGTTATAATGAAAATGAAAATATTTTTAATTTGTTTACTCAAAAAAATTGTTTGGCTTCAAATTGAAATGCTTTTATATATTGATATAAATATATTTTTTCCACTCATTAATCTTGTCAATCATTTTTTAATCAATTATTCTTTCCAATAATTATAAGTGTTTTCAATAATATATTCAATAAATAATTTTTCTTCAATTCTAAGTTATTTTGATGCAATGTTTAAATTAATTTACTTATATATAATTTATTATAAATAAATTATATATAAATATATATTCTTCAGAAAGAGATGAAATTTCTAGAGGAATTGATAAAAAAGTGTATTATAAGGCTTATTATTAATATGTATTTTAATAAAATTCAAATATGGACTCCTTACCAGCGTGCACACTATCTTCTTCTTTTTTTAAAAATATTCAACGCCAATATGGTCTGACAATGACACAATACTTGAAGGAATTTACTACTATAAATCGACATTTAGCTGAAACTACTTCTCAACGACGCTTTCTTTTGAGATGCAGGAAATTTGACATCATCCCTCTACACATTGAAAATCTATGTAAGCACCAACAAAGGAACATTTTTTTTCATAGTAACAATTGCAAGAATTCCTTCAATAATTTGAACAATTACGTAAGTTCAAAACTTTTAAAATTAGAAATCCGTGACATAAATTATCATTTGGAATTTTTGAAAAAACGTCTGTTTCATATTCAAAATAGAATTTTTAATTCAAATTTAGAAAAAGTGACTTTAAAACATTTTTTACAGTTGTCAGAAACAAAATTTCACAATATTTTACACATTTGTAATCTTAAGCATATAAAGAAATTTGAAAATTTGTTACTAGTCAAGAACCGTTATAAAAATTGAAACACAGACAACTGGGTCATGAACTTGTCAGATAAACAACTCCCGAAAGAAGTTTCCGAAACGATCTCCTTAGGACCTAACTATTGTTCTATAGACAAAATTTCAAAAAGTGATGCGATTAATATTATTAAGAATGTTGAAACTTCTCTCCAACACTTAAATGTGAACACGGATGTTAAGAACCTAATAAGAGACAATGTAAGTAAGAGTATTGTCAGTGAGTCTCATAAAACTAAACACATTTCATACGAAGATAGAGAATTTGCTAAGAAGTTAAAAAATACAAAAATATTTCTTAATAATAATCCTGGAATTTTTTTCACCAAAGCAGATAAGGGTAACCTTACTGTTTGTTTAAATAAAATTGATTACATTAGAAAAGCTCATGAATTATTACGTGATAAAAAGACATATGAAAAAGTAAAAACAAATCCTTTGAAATCTTTACAAGTTAATACTTCTAAAATACTAAAAAATCTGAATGATAATGATTTGCTAAAGTACAAGTACCACAATAACCAAATGACTCTTACTGACACTACTCTACCAAAATTTTACGGACTACCGAAAGTACATAAAAAAGATACTCCACTTCGTCCGATAGTTTCACTGGTTAACAGCCCGACATATTTTTTAGCAAAAGTGATCTACAATGAACTAAAAAATGCAATTAAAGTTCCATCTTCACATATTAATAACAGTCAGGAATTAAAAGACAAACTTTATAAATTTACAATCGACAATGACTGCGTCCTGTTATCTTTGGATGTTAGCTCTTTGTTTACCAACATTTCATGCTCTTTAGTTCTCGAAAGCCTTGACAAAAGGTACCACCGAATTGTCAATATGTGCAAAATACCGTTTGACGAAATTAGAAATTGTACTAAGTTTCTTTTTGATAATAACTATTTCACTTTTGACCACACTGTATATCAACAAATTGAAGGGACACCGATGGGCTCTCCGATTTCACCGTTATTTGCAGACATAGTTATGGATGACCTGGAAACTAATTGTTTAAAAAAATCAAAAGTGGTTCACAGTTGTATCCCCCTTTTTTATCATCGCTATGTCGATGACATCATTCTATGTATAAAAAAAGAACATATTAATCTGGTTATCAACATTTTTAATTCGTATAACAAAAATCTCAAATTTACTTCAGAATTAGAAAACAAAAATAGTATTAATTTTCTTGACTTGACTCTATCTAGAGAAAACAACCGGATTATCACTAATTGGTACCAAAAACCCTCTTCATCAAGTAGAACGATCAATTACTTTTCAGGTCATCCAAAAAATATGAAAAAGAATATTGTGTTTAATTTGGTTGATAGGGCCATAAATTTGTCAGATAAACGGTTCCATTTTCACAATCTTGAAGTTGTTACTCAAATACTACTTAAAAATGATTATCCTATCACTTTCATTAAAAAACATATTACAACTCGTATGAATACAATTAAATTTTATAGCATAACATAATATAGCATAACATAATTCATGCAACAAGAATTTTTTACAACAGCCTAAAGTTAGTCTTCCTTACATACCTAACATTTTTTATAAATTGTCTTCTCATCTTAAGAAAGCTAACATAACAACCTTACCTTCTTTGAAACCTTCTTTGAAATCGATTATTAAACTTGGTAAGGATGTTACTGAAAAATGGGATGGTACAAATTTAGTTTATAAACTTACTTGTAAAAATTGTGAGGCTTCTTACGTAGGTGAAACTAAGAGATCGCTAAAAACTCGCATAAATGAACATGAAAAATATGGGAAAGAAGAGTCTGTAATTAATATACATCAGAACAAATTTAACCATAAATTTGATTGGAATAACGCAAAAATATTAGATTTTGAGTCTGACTATACAAAACGTCTAATTTCTGAGATGATTCATATTAAGAGTAATCCGAGTAGTATAAATAAAAAAGAGGACATTCATACATTGAACTTCCGATATTTTCCTATTCTGCAAAAATTTAATTCATAATTCTATATTTACCTACACATTCAGATTCTTCGACACATATTTACTCACGCACACACAGAAATGTATTAGAGATTATATACCATTTGTATTTATTATCGCTTCCTCAGTCTTCGTTGTGTCGTCCTTAACTAACATACGACTTATGCCAATTTGGCATATGACTCATTAAACAAAAAATTTGTTTTCGACTATATTGGTAATTATCGATTTTCAAATTCAGTGTTATTGGATACCGCTGTGATGTAAAAAAAGTGTTTGTTTTTAATGTGAATCTTATTTTTTAATAAACAATTCTTTTTAGCCTGATGAGGCCAGAAAACCAATCTGGCGAAACGTTGCGAAAAAACACAAACTAAAGTGTGATCATTTACCCCCAATTGACCGATTTACCAGCTACTACGCTTATTATTAAGGTTTGAATATTATTTTTACTATTATTAATTGAACAATATCAATAAATGTTTAAAATTTCTAACAATTACAATTGTTTATAGAATTAATTATTCACATCAGCAAAATAAACAATAGAGAAATATGAATACAATTCAAACTGTTTTCAAAATACTCATCTTTTTATTCAATTTTCCTAATAATAAATTACATTTTTTCATGAATTTTGTATTACTAATAATTATAGCTGCGATTATTGTTACTGGAAACTATGTTCTTCTTTCATTTTTATAAAAAGTATCAAGTTTTAAATGAATTTTAGTATTTTTGCTATACATAACAATGCAAACACGGGCCTACGCGTTCGAAGCGCCATCTATTGGATTTATTTGAACTACAATACCCCTCCGGATGCTAAGAGAACAGAAGGAGTAGGGTCGATGCATACGGTTGGTGCTGACAGACTGAAAATCTACAGATGCACAGAAGCACACACACAGACAGAAATATTCGCGAAAACCAGTTTTTCGGACTCAAAAGGTCACAAAACTTGGACATCTAAAAAAACGGGGGGTGGGGGTCAAATTGTACACAAATCTAATACCTTCTGTGATGAGAATGTAAACATTGAATAGTGTAGATTAATTTTCATTAATAAACAAGTATTTCCAATAAAAAAACTAATTTTCAATCAAAGAGATAAACTTTTAACCAAAAGGATAAATTTTCAACCGAGAAAGTTAATTTTCTACCAAAAAAGATTAATTCCTAATAAAATTTTCACAATTATCAAACAAATATTTCAATTTTTAAAGAAATTCTTAACCTACGAGTTAAGTTTTGAACCAACAATATTAATTTTATTGTTTCATTTTATTTCAAACTGAAGAAAATGAATTTTCAACCAAACATGGAATAATCCAATTTTAAGTGAAAAAATTAATTTTCACAACAAATTCACGATTAAAACAAAAACTACGCATCCTATCGAAAAATAATTAATAACAAATTTGCAGGCCTTTTTTGGATCCACAAATTTTATTGAGTGATTTTTTTTCGCATCTTGTGTCATTTGTCTAAAAATTCAATTTTGATATTTTCAATGCAGGTTTTTACGAACAATATAAAAATTACGCAACCCATCAAAGCGTTTTTTGTAACAAATTTATAGAAGTTTTTTGAATACATGATTTCTGCTGAATCAGGTTTTTTTTTATCTTGTATAGTTTGACCTAAAAATGGAACCTATGATTTTTCATTATTTTTTGTGCAGTAAAAATTTGAAATTTAGATTTTTCATGAAAGTACAAAATGTTGTAGTACTTTTGTAGGGTGTTCAAAATGCAACGTTTCTTTTCTCCGGTATTTTTCTTCATTAAAAAAAGTCATAGGAATAAATTGTTCGTATTTTTGAGTACTACAAATTGCCGTATATAGAAATTTTAAATTTTAAACAAAATAGTTTCAAAAATTTTGAAAATGCTCTAACCTTTTGAATTTTGATCCAAAATAGCTGGCTAACGAAATCGTGGTTCATTTTAGAACACTTGCAAAGTATACCAAAGCTCAATCTAATATGTCAATTCTCTCGCAAGTTATCGTGCTAACAGGCTCAAAATCTACAGCCACACAGACATATACACAGCCAGACAGACACATTCAAATTCTTGTTTTGTGGGTACAGGTGCTACCAAAAACGGGTTAAAACACATTTTTAGGTCTTTTTAAGGCGAGAAACTTTTCTGTTTGGACTTTTACCGTATTTTGCGTCGTTTAGCTATAATTTTGTATTTTTGATTCTCTTATGGCATTTTCCACGTTCAAAACAAAAACCATATTATCGCTGTCAAAAGAGATGGAAGGCAATGGTGTAGACCTTTATTAAAAAAATAATTTTGTCCCTGGAGTATTTATTGCATCTTGTGTGGTTTCGGGGGGAAAATGAATTCATAATTTTCCCATCTTTATTTTTCATGACTACAACCATAAATATTGACAATAGGGTAAGAGCACCCATTCTTGACACCTCCCGCCCCCATTGCTGGCACCTTCCTCTGATTTCATTGATAATATCTTTTTTAGCATGTTTTTCCTCAATTAATTTAATTCTACTATCATTTTTACACATAATACATATATTAATTATTCAGTGCAATGACGTCTTCATCAAAAATAACATAAATTCAGTTAGGTTTTTGGCATGCCAATAATAGGGCTAAGTTGCCAAGAATTGTCGCTCTTACCCTAAAAGGCTGGCTCACGAACCACACCTGTCTTTCTGGACCACAAAAAGTAGACCAACAGAAATTTTAATTAAAAAATTCCTGCGAAAGTCGTGGTGCTGCCAGTCGACAGATAAGCAGACAGGCATACAGACATGCTCGTGAAAACATTTTTTCTCACTCAACGGGTCTCCAAACGTCGAGAATGGACGAAAACAGAATAGATCCGAACTTACACGAATATAATACCTTCCATCATAAATTATGAAAATATTGAGAATGTAAAAGTTCAAGGGCCAAACTACGGATGCTGACAAAAAAATAGTATAATAAGCGTCATAAGCGCAATTTTTCAAGTTTATCTAACATAAGGCGATAAACTATGCGGTGGGAACTTTCATCATATTTGGCGTTGTTTTTATATGAATTGGAATACCTGAATTTTATATGGCATTTTCCATGTCTAAACCAAAAACATTATCCCTATCAAAAATGGTTGAAGACGATTTTTTAACCTTCGTGAAAGTAATAATTTTGTCGTTAGTCAGACGACAGACAGACAGACAGACCCCGCTCAGAGTATCTCAAAACGTCGAGAATTGACGAAAACTTGGTTCAGAATGTTACTGCGTAAAAGTGGGACGATGGTCGTGGGGGCTAAGGCGTAGGCTTTGGACCCACTCCGTCGACTCGCAGGTTCGATTCCCGCTTTGCACTCTGGCAGAGCCTCGGTGGCCCATGCGATAAACACTTGCCTAGCAAGGGAGTTGTTCATCTCCGGAGAGTCGTGGGACCGGTACCTCTAGAGAAAAAGGTTCTCCAAGTACTTAAGGCTGTTGCTCTTGGTGGTTTGGAACCCAACTTAAACTGTAGGTCCCCCTCTCACCACCAACTAAGTGTGTGGGGGTGTGTAAAGGATTAGGGAAGAGATACAGAAAAATGTCAACCCTTGGGGGACACATTAGAAGCTTCCATTCCATTCCATGTTACTGCGTAACACAAAATGTAACCGCAGGGCCTACATGGAGACTATTTGTGTGTTAAATTTTACATTACTTAGTTCAGTAAACCGAGGACATTACGGCACTTTATTAAGATTTAACTTTCAGTCATGTAAAATGAAATAAAGTAATATTTATATATATACCATTAAGCCGTTTCCCTTTCGGCGAGCCTCTAGGGGTAGGCGTGACACTACCCGCTTCGGGTAGTGTTTCTAGGTGGATAGTTTCTTGTAATAAATAACCACAAGTGTGGGCTCACCACACCCACGACCGCCAACAGCAACGCAGTAGTATTATTCTCGAACGGTCACCCATCCAAGTACTAAACGCGCCCAACACTGCTTAACTTCAGTGATCTAACGGGAACTGGTGTTTCCAGCGTGGTATGGCCGTTGTTATTTGATTTGTAAATATCGATTATTAATGAAAATTCATTATAATTTAATTCGTGATTCGGTAAGAAGTAATACAACTAGATAATAAAGATTACATTGCAGTTGGGTATAATTAGACGAACTGTTCGGTACAGTTTCAAGCAAAGAAAACAAATTCTACACCGAGAGAAAAATGTAGGAATTAGCGCGTGATCATTTGTCACGCATTAATTCTAAGAGTGCGAGCAAAATTTCCAAGAGCCTCCACGGATTTTCTCGGTGAGTCTCCTTGCGAACATTTAGTGGTGCGAACGTATCGACAGGCAGAAGGCGTGGTCTAAAAGCAAATCGCAAGGAGTCTCACCGAGAAAGTCCGTGGAAGCTCTTGGAAATAAAACAAGAGACGCCTGCGATATGCGCCTGTTGAATAGTCCATGCGTTAGCGCCTTGAACTCTCTTGCGCTAAACCCCGGATTTTTTTCTCCGTGTACCTGTCTAATATGTGAATTCTACATAATAGTCATGTAAAATATCGTGCGCTAGCAGGAAAAAAATTCTTTCTGCGTCCATATTTTGTTGAAGGTCATCACTACTACACTAGGGTAGTCCAAAAATTTTTTTTTCGAATTTTTATGGGGACACCCCCCAAATTTGTTCGAATCCACACAAAAATAAATCCATTTTTGTTTTGTTTTGAAAGAAAATGATATTGAGGGATGCCGCAATCCCCATGAAGTTTAACTTGTATTTCCCATAAAAAAAAACACGGTTTTATAAATCTTATTCAGAACCCTCAATATTATCTCAATCGAGTCGAAACTCAACATTTCTCTTTACAATTAGCCATAGAATACGAATAAAATATCACTTTTCAAATACCAGCACCATAAGTCTGTTTTATAGGGTTCCAAAGAAACCCCATAAGTGAAAAAATGGGGTTTGCGTGTTTTTGACGCTAATTATGATTTTTTTCGGTTTTTTAAATGCGAATTGTTTCTAATACATAGAATATTACTTTATACTGAAAATTAGATGTTTCCATGAATTGCTTAAGCAATTTATTATTGTTTTTCACAATTTTCTCATCAATGTTAACAAGAGTGATTGCTTAAACAATTTAATAATAATGTCAATAATATTCTCTTAGAAAAATGCTACAAAAATGCAAGAAAAAATCGCTTTTAGTCAAATTTTCAATTGAGATAAGTTAAGTAATTAATCAGAGTCAAGAAAATTAATTGTTCAAACAATTTATTATCATTATTAATAATTTTATATTGGAAGAATGCTAGAAAGATGCGTTTTTTTCAATTTCTGGCTTTTTGTCCAATTTTCATTTGGAGTGAAGTAATAATGAATTCAATTTAACAAAATAATTGGAATTTTCAACTGTTTGTCTATTTTTCATTAGGTGTGACTTAATAATTAATTAGATTTAGTAACAATAATTGTTCAAACAAATTATTATTGTTTATGACTATCTTCATCTATATAAATTGCGCCTGAAAGTTACAGTTTTTCGGAAATTTTTACCTTTCTGTCTTCTTTTTACTTAATGAGGTAATAATTAATTAAAGTTAACAAAAAAGTTGTTCAAACAATTTAAAAGTGTTTATACCTATCTTTTCTAAGTTGAGTGCTAGAAAGTGGCGGTTTTTTCTAAAATCTTTCATTTTGCTCCGCATGCTTAATTAATAACAATTAATAAATAAACATTAGAGAAAACTATATTTTTCTTTTCTTTATTACTTTCGGTTGGTTGGGTGATCGTTGAACACGCGTAGTGCGATCGAGGAGCGAAAATCCATAAGTTGCGGTGTTTTGTTGAGGGGTGAGAGTCTGTGCGGGATTGAATTGGATAGATCGGGCAAAGAGTTACAGGTGATAGTGTTATCGGTGGTTTTTGTGCGAGTGTAGATGAAAAATACTGAAATAAAGTGCGTTTGCAAAAAGTGAGGTTATGGTGAATAAAACAGGAAACTGCGAAGTACAAGGTGCGTTCCAAAATAAACGAGACTTTTGTCATAAAAATTGTAACATCTCTGGATTATTTTAGGTGGGAAAGGTCGGTGAACTTGAATGCAACAAATTTAAATTCACCAAGAACACTGTTTATTCAAAGCATAAGTAAAAGGGGTAACGATGACAAATAAAAAAATATCGATCTCTGCTCGGTAGCGAGGTACAAATCAATCTGCTGCAATTTTCTGAGACTGACGGAAAAGCGCTTGCTTACGCACCCCCAACTTTCCCACCTTCGATTTTCTTAGCCAATGGCATCCGAGTTACGGGGGCTGTCAGACCCCAAGTGGCGTGAAAATTGCGTGCGCATATACTCCAGGTGGACTTGCAGTTTCGCGTTCGCCTGGTTCGGCCAAAATTCGAAAGACCTTGGTTTTCAAACTCTCTCGAAGGTTCTTACACTGTAATAAAGGCATAACTGTACAAACTACAAAACTTAGGAAAACGGCAGTAAAGATATAAATTTATCGATTCTAATTCTATGGTTACTTCTAAAACTCTAAGGCAGGAAGGTTCGGTTTTCTGAATTTGGCGATAAAAGGCCTCTCGGAATCGTCGAGTTTACAATTTCTTCAAACATCTGCTTTTTAATCATAGGGTTTAGCTTCACCTCACGAAATGTAATAAAGTTTACAATCGCAATATATATTTTCTAACTAAATTTCTAGTCGAACACATTTTTAAAATACTCGTATAAACGTAATTTCTCGGATCTCGCACGCATGTGATTTCAAATTACCCGCGTTATATTGCTTGCTAAGATCGCCAGAAGGAGCGATGCATGTTATATGTTACACCTTTCCCCTTATTCAAAAATGTGTTTACATAAAACTCCTTTTTAATATGCTAATTGCAATATTACATATATACACAATTATACATACTATGTTCCAGCCATTAGAGCTTTTCGGGACAATTAGATGAAGAGTTCATTGAACGTTGATGGAGGTCGAGGCCGAGGGGGATTCGAACGGTAAGAAAGCGCGCTTGATCTTATTCATATGCCGAATCACATGTTTACCAGGGCCTTTTTCTAATTCTACGTTTAAATCGTTGAATATTTTGGTTATTGGAAAGGGACCGTCATATTCGTTGTTTAATTTCGAATCCTTTTTATCCTTTAGCACATATACAGGATCGCCTACTTTAAAATCTTGTTTGTTTAGTTTCCGATCATAGTATTTTTTACACCTTTCCTCCTCGATATTTAATCTTGCCCTGACCCGGGATTCTGTGTCCGACAATTTATTCAATACATTGTCAATTACTTGGATATACATTGAAGGGATTTTTTCGTCTGCGAATTCAGATGGAATTCGCGCTTTACGACCGTATATAACCTCGTGGAGAGTAACACCAGTAGAGGCGTGGACAGCCGTGTTAAAAGAAAATAATGCAAATTTGAGCCAATCGTCCCAGTTAGATTTCTTGCAAAATGCCTGAGATATTCTACAAAAGAATGGTGACTCCTTTCTAAGGATTCCAAATATTGGGGGTGATAGGTGGACGATTTATATTTTTTTACTTTAAAAATCTTCGCAAGATTTTCCATAATTTCGCTGAGAAAATTGGAACCTTGATGCGTTTGCATTGATTCCGAACAACCGAAACGACATATTACGTCTTCTGCAAAAGCAGTAGCTATGGTGGGGGCGTCTACTTTCGCAAGGGGAATGGCTCCGGAGTATTTTGACAAATTATCTTGCCATGTAAGCATGTACTCGTTGCCCTTATCTGTAACAGGCAGGGGTCCTACGATATCCATCTGTATCTTCTCGAATTATTTAGACGGAGTGTCCGTAATGACCATAGGTAGCTTTGTCTTGACGCGAACTAAAGTCGGGTCCAAAAGTCGAGGCCCCTCACTTTTTTTTATTCAAACTCGCACAAAAAAAATCTCTGAAATTTCTAATAAAAAGCATCTGAAAGCTTAAAGTCTTCCGAACGCACCGATATGTTCACTTTTGTCCTAAAAAATTTGTTTCAATAGTTAGAATGCAAAACGTCTCGAAAAACAGGGTTTTTCGGCCTCCTTTTTCAAGGGTCCACTTTGACCTGTTCCCAGAAGGAGGGCGACGTTAGGAAAAATCTGAGAAAATTCACAGATATTCTTTGACAATTCCTGAATGCAATGCATTTTTCGAAATGCTGAAATATGCAATAGTTTTCTTTAAACGGTGATTTATTTACAAACATTTTATCTTGAAAACGAATGAAGATAGGAAGCCCTTCAATGGCTCAAAATGTGCAGTTTTTTCATGCAGCTGCACAGCAATAATTAAATTTATGATAAAACAATTCTCACGCAAGAGTGACCATTTTGAATATTTCTGACTTTAATCAGTGTGGGCGCGTGGCCAGCACAGCGGGAGAAGTGGCAGCAAAAAAAAAGTACCCTTTCGATGACAATAGTAATTCCAGAAGCAGGCCAAATGTCCAAAACAGATGTGGTTGAACGAAGCAGGGTCGTCTCAACGTCTTCAAGATGCATTTACAGAGCAAGTCCTCAGAAAATCGAAATCCAATTGCGAATA
>CAKNXH010060109.1:129211-141363 GCA_932178445.1 Andricus quercusramuli
GGGGGAGGGAGGGGCTCAAAAGTGAGTGAAATCTGGCTACGTGGTTTATGGGCGGCCCCAAAGTAGAGGTAAGGTTATTAATATAGTTTCAATGTATAACACCGTCGGGATGCTTAATGTAAAAAGAGATATCAGAAATATTGTAATGCAAGCTGGAAGTAGGGGGGGGACGAATTAATATGTGTGGGAGATTGGAATGCAAGAGTGGGGGAGGAACAAGGAGGTGTGGATTGGGATGGAGAGAAAATAACACGAGAATATTTAAAGAATGAAAGTTTCAGTAATTCTCGCATTGAATCAAACTATCCGCCTCAATATCAAAATAGTGATCAGTACGTGAGACAGGACAATAATCGATCTAAAAATAATGATTATTCAGGACGGGCATATAATAATTATCCACGTCAAGATTATCAAAATCAAGGATATTTTAATCTAAATAACAGCGATAATCAGAGCAACAATTCTTTTAATAATCCAAATCAATCAAATTTTGATTATGGAAATTCACAAAATCGTGGTTCATATCCAGATTATAATGATCGAAATAAAGCTCCCTATAACTATCAATCTTATGGGCGTTATCAGCAACCTAATGGTTTTCAAAATAGTTATTATATTTTAATAATCCACAAAATACTCTGCCGCATAGTAATATCATCAAACAGACTAGACTTGTAGAAGTCGTAGAAAATAAAAATAATCGAGATGAATTTTATTTTAATCAGAGAAACGCATATGCCTCGGGTCAGTAGAGAGTAACACGATAGAGGCAAATCCGGGGCCAAAATATTTCAAAAAGCCTTTACCTTCAGATAAGAGGGGTGATAAAGAATTATATAACTGTCCAATAGTGATTTTAAATCTCGATGACATAGAAACAAATGCATTAATAGATACAGGTAGTTAAGTGACTTGTATTTCTGAGACCATTAATGAAATTAATCATAATATTTTCAAACAATTCAAACTTTTGCCAATTGTAGGAACCACAATTGTTGGTACAACTGGGGCAAGACCTATACAATTGAAGCATCAAATTTATGCAAATTTGAAAATGGGCAACTGGGAAGATTCTTACGTTTTTCTGATTGTGGCTAGGCTAAATAAAGAATGTATCTTTGGAGTGGACTCATTAAAAAGATTAAAAAGTAACATCGATTTCGAAGATAATATAATTGAATTGAAAGATAAAAATAAATGGAGTAAAATAAAACTAATAGAAGAAGATGTGAAAAGAATTCGTATAATAATGAATCTGGAAAATATCCAAAAAGAAAAATACATACAATTTTTAGGCAAATATTTAGAATCCGAAGAGAATTTTCCAGATGTTAAAAAGGAAATTAATACAATTGAAACTTTTGATAATGCCCAAGATGAATATACATTAACTTATGAACAAATAAGAGAAAAAATGGCGCATTGAACTTCATTATATGCATTAAAAAAAGAGCGATTCTACAAACTTATATCCCGTTATAAAAATGTATTTTCTCGGAAACCAGGTAGGATCTCGATATATGAACATCAACTTGAAATATATGATAAAAGACCTTTTATACCACGAACTTACCCGATACCCGTGTTCGTACGCGACAAAGTAGCAAATGAAATTAAAAAGCTTATAGAAATGGGAATAATTCAAAGGTAAAACAGCGCGTATATAAATCCATCAGTGGTCAGAATTAAAAAAGACGGTTCGATAAGACTTTGTTTAGACGCTAGGAAATTAAACGAAATTATGGTAAATGATTACGAATGTGCAGAGCAAACTGAAGTTTTATTTCAAATATGTGCAGGAACTCAAGTCATGTCGACTTTGGACTTAACTAGTAGCTTTCGGCAAGTACCATTGCATCCTGAGTCCATCAAATATACAGCTTTCTTATACGAGGGAAAATCTCATGAATTTTGCGTCGCACCTTCCGGTTTACATAAAAGCACAGCCGCGTTGTTTAGAGCTTTGGACTTTGTTCTAAATGGGTTAGGAAACTTTGTTATTACTTCTATTGATGCTATGTTATGTACCTGACTAAGTTCATCACAGCATCTGGAACATTTGGAATGATTATTCCAACGTCTAGAAGATCATAATATTACAGGTAATTTTGAAAAGTCGCATTCTTTCCGACCAGAAGCCAAATTTTTGGGCCATATTTTAAGGCCACTTGGAATTAGAACAGACCCTGACAACATTAATGCAATTCATGAATTTCCGAAACCTCGGAATTTAAAAGAACTACGCGGACTTTTAGGTGTAATAAATTTTTATAAAAAATGCACTAGAGAACACGCACAAGAGATAGCACCAGTTTTAAATTTATTGCGCATAGGTGCTAAATTCTATAAGAAAAAGCACTGTAAATTTCTTTTTCGCTTTTTCTCTTTTGGATCAACTCTAGTAAGAAGTTCGCTCACTTACGAAACAATATGGTGATACGGAGATTGGTTAAAATTCCCTTCACGACACCCAGATTTCAGATATAAATTTAAGAAGGTTTGGAATTAGGTACAACATAATTATGACAGATGATTCAAAAGGAGCAATACATTAAAAATAAGAGAAAGAAATAAAATTTAAAATATAATTAAAATGTATCTATAAATATATTAAATTAACCGTTAGTTTATTAACGAATTAATTCAAATCCATTGAACGCATTCGTTTAGGGGAGCTTTAATGGTTATCAATTTCTGAAAATTGATGAATAGTGAATCGATTTTTTTAAAAGGATTTTTCAGTTTAGGGGGGCATTGATCGATATGTATATATAAGTCTCTAAGATCGATATGCTATTTTCCCCTAAAAAATTCGGAAACTTTTCTCAACAAAAGAAAAAAAAACATAAATTTTTGTATTTTTATTTAATTACTAAGCTAGTTACGTTGTAAGTAATATAAGATCACTCACAAATTCGTGAAATATTTTTTTTTAAATGCATAGATCTTTTAAAATATAAAAGCTCTATCCGTTAGGTGGGCGTTGAGACGGTCCGTTCTATATTCATGTATACCATTACCATTAAGCCATTTCCCTTTCGGAGTAGGCGTGACACTCCCGATTCGGGTATTGTTTCTAGGTGGATAGTTTCTTGTAGTAAATAACTACAAGTGTGGGCTCACCACACCCACAACGGGCCAACAGCACGCAGTATTCCCGAACGGTCACCCATCCAAGTACTAACCGCGCGCAACACTGCCTAACTTCAGTGATCTAACGATAACTGGTGTTTTTAGCGTGGTATCGCCGTTGGCGATATGAATTATAAAAATAAAATGAAATCATGAAGCCACGGGCGAATATTTGTATTGATACACCTCTGACTCATAAGTGGACAAGCAGGTGTAACGAGGGGATGATTCACGAAATCATTCGATCATACGATCGATTGCGCACGCCATCGGCTAATAAGTAGGGGTATCGTGGGACCAATGCACTTTATATATCGATCCTGGTATCGGTACCGGGAGACTTCTTACTCGACCCTCTACGAGGAAGGAGCTTCTTCTGATCTAAATGATCGACCTGTCATTGGAGATGGAAATTTGGATTTGAAAAAGCATTATTCAAAGGACGCTTTTAGTCGGGATTCTCCTTCATCATTTTTTAAACAACACTTCAAGGATATTATTTTAATTCTGCTTGAATTAAAATAATAGGAGTGAGTTTGTGGAAATACGTTTTTCTTTTCTTTATTTTATTAGCTTATGCGTGATTGTAACGACTTTGCGCTCCCTGTTTTGTGGAAACCTCGTTGTACATGTTTGCATTTAGTGTGGGAAGTTAAATAAATTAAAAGGTAGTGCGTGCAACATTTATTGTAACGACATTGCACTTTATCTCTTGATAAAGACCTAGTTGTGCATGGTTACACCAGCTACTGAAATTTGACTGGGCATTTTTAGTTTTGATTTTTCAAAAAGAATAGAGCTAGAATGAAATTAAATAAATAATAAGGTAGTGCGTGCAACCTTTATTGTAACGATCTTGCATTTTATCTCACGATAAAGACCTAGTTGTGCATCGTTGCACCAGCTACTGAAATTTGAATGGGCATTTTTAGTTCAGATTTTTCAAAAAGAATAGAGCCAGAATGGAATTCGTAACGACATTGCACTTTATCTAACAATACAGACCTCGTTGTGGTATCTCAGTATATAAAGAAAGGAAGGAAAGGAGAATCCAATTCATAAAAAAATCATTAATTCAAAATTAAATTCAAAGTTCAAAAAAATACACAATCATCTCTCCCTTGAGTGAATCTACAATTCCTCATTTTTGTCATCAAATAACGATTTAAATTTTAGAGGGAATTTTCATTGTAAGAATTAATCTTACTCAATTGTTGTTCATTTAATCATCAAGTTTAGTTATAATATGGTTAGGGCTAGTTTTTATATCCTATAAGTATTGGAATCAACTTATTTCGTTGGTTGCAATTTACTGGGCAGGAAAAAGTAAACGCAAATTGAACGATTGTCTCTATGAAAATAAATATCATTGAGATAAGTTTAAAATGCAACATTAATATTACTAAAAATTAATATAATTTTTAGTAAAATTTAGATCCTTAACCAAAATCAGCCAAGTGCAGTTATAATTAAATTCAAAATATTGATGAACACAAAATTGATCCCCGGTTAGAGAAACGATAATGTTGCAGTTTATTAACGAAATATGACCTGCGCATAACAATTTCCAGAATAATTTTACGCCGAAAATAGCATCGATTTCAGATTAGATGTCTTATGGAATTCAGGATCAGCGAGAGTTATATTTTTTGGTATTTTGGAACTAGATCGATGAATCGAGATTGATGGCATGTTTTCAGTGATTTGATTCAGAACAAAAAACTCCATCTTCTTCGTGTATCGATTAGATCGCGTTTTTAGATTCGCCGAAACTGAATGTTTTATTTCTGTGGAAATATTATCCACACACGAGACTGAGACTTCAACTTACTTTTTCCGTAATTTCAAAAAAGAAGCTGTTGCTTCAGTGATAATATCAGCATATAAAAATTATATTAAAAATCTGTAGAGTATATAAAAAGTATAGGAATGTTATGTTCGATGAGAGGAGAGAGTAGGGAGAAAGAGAGCACGGTGTGCCCGAACCAACTTCAAATGCAAGGTCATAGCACATCCAATTCTTTTTCTGGATTCGATTTACGGACTCAAAAATAGTGTGTAAAAATTTTTTGAGCCAAATCCCTAGAGCCGTTTTTGAAAAAAGTGTGTTTTATGTGTTAAAAATCAAAATTGTCAAAAAAATGTGATGCATTTCCAATTTTTCCACTTTATTTAACGAAATATGATAACTAAATATAATATCAGTCCATATCAATACTGAAACAAAAAATAATTTATTTTTACATATGTTGGGCATTGTATTCTTGCACAGCTTTTAGTAAGTAACTTGGGTAATGAGGGTGTGTGCTCGAAACTTCATATTTAGCCCAGGTCGTTTTAAAATCCGAATGGACAGATTCCATGGCTTGTTCATTGTAGAATCCAAGGCTTTTTTCTCCTTGACGACAAAAAACAGGGACAAAAAAAAACCGCGTGAACTTTAGGTGTAATTGAAATTTATAAATCACAGTAACAGCAACGACGGATTGAAAAGCCTTAAAGCACCTTACATATTTTGAACAGCCAATGCTACATATTCCACGCAATAAGTCGATTGTTTCAAACAGCATTTTGCAAGAATTACCCCGAGCATCCGAGGTTCACAACCCCGAGCATCAGATGTAGTTCTGGTGGTGGAATTATTTCTAATATTTCTGTGGTAACTCTTAGAATTGAAGTATTTAAAAGGGGCAATAGCAACTGATTTAAAACTTGCCAACGTATTGACGGGCATGATGTCACACGCAAGCAGGTTTCCTTGCACTTGGTGCACTGCATCAAAAGATGAATTAAACGCGTGTGGGGAATACAGAACTGTTGGAAATTGCAAGGAGAATTTTTTGCGTGGCAGGACAGTGGAAGTACATCATCTGCGAAGAAGTATAAAAATTTACAAATACTCCTATAATATTCCATTACAAATACTCCTATAATTCGAAGATGATAGTCTCCAATGGGCTAGGATGGGTAATGTTACTCGCAAGTTTGTACATGGGAGTCCAGCGTTCGCAGGTAATTCTTGCAAAATGCTATTTGAAAAACCGACTAATTGCATGTTATATGTAGCATTGGTTGTTTCAAATATGTAAAGTGCTTCAAGGCTTTTCAATCCGTCGTTGATTCTTCTTTTTCTTTAACATTACACCTGAAATACGTAGATTGTATATCTGAGTTTAAGCGAAGTTACTGTGATTTCGAAATTTTAATTACACCTAAAGTTCATGCGGTTTTTTCCATGTCCCTGATTTTTGTCGTGAAGTAGAAAAAGGCCTTGGAATCTACAGTGAACAAGCCATGGAATCTGTCCATTCGGATTTTTAAACGACCTGGGCTAGATATGAAGTTTCGAGCACACACCCTCATTACCCAAGTTACTTACTAAAAGCTGTACAAGAATACAATAGTAGTAGGGTGGAGAGGAGGGTTAATAGTGCCACCGTATAAGAAAGGAAATAGGGATGGACTGAAAAATTATAGAGGGTATGAAAAGAATTTCCGTGATGTAATTATTCTTGATTTAACGTCTGGGAATAACAATTTAGAATTTTCAAGGAAAACCCTTATTTAATCGACTTCTTCCAGACCATTTATCAGAATTATTGTACACGAAAATGACGTTTCGGAATCAGATCGATTCCCTCATCAGATTATCTGTTATAAAAATTGAATAATTAGATACATGTACATATTATTTAAGAAAATATATAAAACATAAATAACACAATAGTAAACTATAATATCTTTAATATTTCGCAGATAGTCGGTTAATAATTTGAAATATGAACAGTTAGGTGAAATCGAAGAAATTTTTTCTCCCAAAAAAAGAGTATTGAAATAGTCATTCTCGATATAACTATAGTGCTCATTTAAAAATAATTAGGACCTATAATATAAATTATATGATGATGAAATTAAATACGTATTTGTGAGAAAAGATGCTACATTAGCAAGTCTATAAATAAGATACTGATAAATTGTAAATTTACCTTAGTGATGACAAAGTATGTAGAATTTAATTAATATGTTGATTAATCGAAGTTGAAAAATTTATATAATAGTTAAGTTAAAAATTAGAAAATCAAGAATTGAATTTATAGGGGTGACGGAGTGTGAACCCTCCGTCTCCATCTTGAGGTATGAGCATTCGTTATATTGAGAAAATTATCTGGATAATGAAGCCTTGGAGCATGCGCAGTAAACTTTCTAAAGGACATAGGCGTAAGTACTATCAAAACTGTATAATAAAATGAGTGATTGATTAATAATGATTGAACAATCGAAGTATGAAATTCGAAGTTGTATATAAATTCACAGATGAAGTTAGATAAAAATAGTCAGACTCGTAGATAGAAGTAGACTTAACATAGTGAATCTAAGATCATGTTGTATGATTCGTTAAAGAAGACTAAACCAGTTATTTTGTTGAGACAGTTTTTGCCTTTTTTTAATGAAAACCATTTCAGCAAAGGCACGTTTGTACTCATTAGGTTCAATATGTAGGATTTCAACCCCATCCCAATTAATGGCACATGAATCTCTATTATGACATTGAACCAAATGTTTCGCTATAACTTCATGATTTTTTTCCACATGATTGATATTGTTTTCATGTTCTTTTATTCTAATGTGTAAGAGACGCTTCGTTTGTCCTACATAAGTCCTGCCGCAGCTACATGTAATTTTATAAACTACGTTACATTGGTCTAAAGTATCTAATCTGTCTTAACCTAATTTCATAAATTTATTTAGCTTGGACTCAACTCTAAAAATAGTTTTTATTTTAAATTTATTTAGTAGCCTTTTGAAATATTGTGAAATTGTCCCTAAGAAAGGTATATGGAGATGATTTCCTGTTTAACATCAATAATACAATCAACATTTGGGTTGTTATCAGAAAGTTGGTTTTTCTCCAAATCTAACTCAGTAAGTTTTTTATTTATATGTTTCTGTACGAACTCATTGGGATAGCTGTTATACCATAAGTATTTCTTAACAATTTGTAGATTATCTGAGTGGAAATTGTTATCAGACAGTAGAATAGCGGCATCAACAAGGTTTTTGACTGTCCCTGTTTTATGTTGAATAGGATGGTTGGATAAAAAATTCTGGAGTCTTCCGGAATAAGTTGGTTTTCTAAACCAATTCGTAATAATAAAGTTATTATCGTCTCGGCAAGGTTGTAAGTTTAAAAAGTTAATGGAATTTTTGTTTTCAACATCGAAGGTTAATTGTGATCTCTTGTGGTAAGAATTACACTGTGCTACAATTTTTTCATGGCATTCGTTTTAAGATCTTGCATAACAATCTCGGCAAGAATTACGGAGATAGGTGACCCCATGGGGGTGTTAAACGTCTGCGTATGAAATTGGTTATCAAATTTAAAGTAAGTGGAATCCATTAAGAAGATGATACCCGTCTTAACTTCTTCTAATGGAATTTGTGTGCTTTTACTTCCTCATAGAGGAAGCTTTGTAATGGTAACATTTTTCAAAATTTTTAAATTCATTTAATGAAACCCTCCCTAATTTAAAAATGTCTAATACAATGTTCTAAACAATTGTCCGGATGTGTGTGTGTGTGTGGATGTGTGGATGTTTGGATGTTTGGATGAGGGAATGTGTGTGTGGATGTGTGGATGTCACGCTTTTTTTGTGAACACGATAACTAGAAAACGGTTACAGATAAATTGATGAAACTTGGAGAGCTTATTTTCCTCACTAATATATTGAAACTGACCGAAGGATTTCTAAAAATATTTATTGCATTTTCTTCTAGCACATAATGATATTTTAAAAATCGGTTTTTTATAGTAAAATTTTTTTCATTCGCATAATTCAAAGTTGATGCAAGAATATAAAAGATTCCTTGGTTCGGGACGAATCGACTGACCTATAATATTGATACATTTTATTGAAGAGTAGGGAAGTTTTGGTAATTCATTTATTTTGAACATCGGCTTTTTATCATAAAACTTTTTTCACTAGCATAATTCAAAGTTGATGGAACTATATAAAAGATTCCTTGGTTCGAAACGAATCGATTGACCTATTATAGTAATGCATTTCATCAAAGAGTAGGGAGGTTATGGTAATTTATATATTTTGAAAATCGGTTTTTTACAGTAAAACTTTTTTCATTAACATAATTTAAAGTTGATGCAAAAACAGAAAAGGTGTGTTGATTCGAGTCGAATCGATTGACCTATAATATTAATAAATGTTATTGAAGAGTAAGGAAGCTATGGTAATGCATAATATTTGAAAATGCGGTTTTTTATAGTAAAACTTTTTTCATTAGCATAATTCAAAGTTGATGCAAGAATATAAAAGATTCCTTGGTTCGGGACGAATCGATTGACCTATAATATTAATACATTTTATTGGAGAGTAGGGAAGTTATGGTCATTTATATATTTTGAAAATCGTTTTTTTTTAGTAAAACTTTCTTCACTAGCATAATTCAGAGTTGATGCAAGAATATAAAAGATTCCTTGGTTCGATGCGAATCGATTGACCTATGATAATAATGCATTTTATCAAAGAGTAGGGAAGTTATGGTAATTTACATATTTTGAAAATCGTTTTTTTATAGTAAAACTTTTTTCATTAACATAATTCAAAGTTGATGCAAGAACAGAAAAGATGTGTTGATTCGAGACGAATCGATTGACCTATAATATTAATACATTTTATTGAAGAGTATGGAAATTGTGAAATTGCATAATATTTGAAAACACGGTTTTTCATAGTAAAACTTTTTTCAGTAACATAATTCAAAATTGATGCAAGAACGGAAAAAATCTCTTGATTCGAGGCAAGTCAATTGATCTATAATAATAATAATAATAATACACTTTATTGAAGTTTAGGGAAGTTCTGCTCATTTATAATATCTGAATCATCAGTTTCAAACATAAAAACTTTTTTCATCGACATAATTTAAAGTTGATGCATGAATAGAAAAGACTTTTTCATCATAAATTTTCAAATAGAGTAATATTATGACACTTTTTGTGAAGAACTCATAAAGCTGGGAAAGGGATAGGGTGCAACAGAACTTTTCCTTTCCCTTTTCCAGCTCAAAATATTATTTTTTCGAACGCAAGATTTGATTTGTCTGATTTGTCTTTGTATTTAAAACATTTTTTGTATTATTCTGTAATTTTTCATTTTTGGTAAATTTCTATTTTTAAATTGAGCAAAATGAAGACTTTGGTTTGTCTATTATTGAAAAAAATAACTAATGCTTCCTCTATGAGGAAGCAGATACATTTGCTAACGGGAAGCAAAGCGCTCGTGAAATGAGCACCATATATTCATAAATACAAACAAAGTGGAAACACTCAAGATCGAATTCACAGCTAGTTACTAATATGATGCCACCCTATTCTCTATGCCTTTAATAACCAGATCTAAAGGAACGTTAGTGAAAAGTGATGAGACGTCTAAAGAAGCCATGATATGATTATCCGGGATTTTAGTTTTATTAATGTAATCTTTAAGAGTAAGTGAATTTCTAACAGAATATTCATGGGTAGGTAAGGAGTCAGAAATTATCCTATTCAATGTTTTGGCTAAAATATATGTAGGAGTATTAATAGAAGAAATAACAGGTTTGTGAGGATAATTTTGTTCATGAATCTTAGGAAGACCATAAAACCTAGCAATGCTTAATTGATTTAAAAGTGTCTCTTTGTAATTTTTTTAAAGGATCTACATCTATTTTTTCATAATTGTTTCGATCATCAAGCATGTTATCAGCCTTGTCAATGTATTCCTGTCTATCCATCACTACAGTAACATTCCCTTTGTCCGCTCGTGTCACTCACATGTCTTCATTAGAATTAAAAAAATTGTTAGTTAAGGTAATATTTTTAGCAATTAGTCTATCAGTGTTGGAAATGTGTGTAGGGTTTTCAATATAATTAGAAGTTAAGGTTAAAATCTTGTGTCTACTTTCATCTTGGGCCTTATCTTGTATTTTTTCTAAGTTAGATTCCAAATCTTTAACAATTTTGAAAACATGTTGATGTTTCTTAGATATAAATTTAGAACTAAATTGTTCACCTAATCGAATGATATCAGCTACTGGTTCTGGAATATCAGTGCTAGTTAAATTAATCAACCAAGGATCATTACTTTGTGGTAAGTCGTTATTAGCAAATGAAAGTCTATGTTTATTTAGAGTAGGAATCTCATAGCCTTGTTCGAATTTCAATTTTTCAAATTTGTTGTTTAATTTATTTTTAATTAATTTAGATTTGTAACTCAATTTTTCTTGATATTCGACTTCATTCTGTAGGACTTTAGCTGGTAATAAAACGGCTAATCTAGTTCTAATCTTCTCGGATAAATTAGTTAAAAATTTTAAATGATTGTGAATATCTCTAATTTCAAGTTGTCGTAACTGACGTTGTACATGTTTAGTAATAATGTTAAGTTTATTCTTACATGAGAGGCTATAAAGGTGTAGAGATCCAACGTTGGTAGTGCTATTTAGGATATTGCGAGTATAAAGGTTATGTAATCTACATTCCATAAGAAAATCTTTCCTAGTAGAAGGGATCCTAATATCTTCGTTAACGTTAATCCATTGTTTAGTAGTAAAAAAGGCCTCCGGACCGACCCTTTCAAAAATTGTTTTCAAAAACATCGTTGTGTTGAACGCAATACCAGTCAATACGTATGAGATATGAAAAGAATTTCCGTAATGTAATTATAATAAGATTAATGTAATTATTATAAGATTAAAACTAGATTAGCCGTTTTATTACCAGCTAAAGTCCTACAGAATGTAGTCGAATATCAAGAAAAATTGAATCACAAATCTAAATTAATTGAAAATAAATTAAACAAAAAATTTGAAAAATTCGAACAAGGCTTTGAGATTCCTACTCTAAATAAACATAGACTTTCATTTGCTTATAACAACTTACCACAAAGTAATGATCCTTGGTTGATTAATTTAACTAGCACTGATATTCCAGAACCAGTAGCTGATATCATTCGATTAGGTGA
>CAKNXH010060109.1:151363-166972 GCA_932178445.1 Andricus quercusramuli
TATTCAATGAATTGATTAATCATCCTTGACTCTGGTTTTTTTTCGATGAAAACCAAAGTAAATCACCCACCAATAATGAATACTGTGACAATATCGAAAGTAATCTCAAATAAAATGCAACATTACCAAAACTCCCAACAAAAATTGAACGGGTGAACCGATTTTTTTCTATCTTTTTTTAATTGTCTCGTAATTATGTAATGAACCCAATGCAGCATATAAAAATTTAATTTATGCATATTTTAATAATTATCAATTTCGTTCAAGCGGCTCGAATCGTCTCAGGATGCAACAATGGAAAGAGCGGAAGATTTACGAGCGACCTCCTGGGTTCAGCATGCTCGAAAACCGTCACGGTGAATTACCGTAAATTCTGTATGCTTTGGAGAGCGCCTGTTTTAGGTTCAACGGGGGTACTTTCCCGGTGGCGGATTGCTCGTTTATAGGCGCAGAAATAAAACATATTTTCGATTAATTAAAAAAACACAAAAACAAGACCATTTTTTTTTTTTAAAAAGCAATAATGTTAGGCACTATACCCTTCAGATTATGTGGTTCAAATCTTACATTGAACAATTCATCCGTTTAGCGGGATTAATGTCAGAACGAATACATGGGCTAAAAACTAGGCTCGACGAGGCGCCTTAATTTCATCATCATATAATTTACGTCATTTTTGTGTACAATAATTCTAATAAACACTGTTAGAAAAATCTCTACTAAATTTGGCATACATGTCATGGAAGCGAAAATGCACAACATGAAATTAAATTTAGTATACCAGCGTACAGTAAATTTAGTATATTTATACTGAATTTAGTACACGCGTATACTAAATTTCATATACGTGTATACTAAATTCAGTATGAATATACTAAATTTACTCTACGCTGGTATACTAAATTTAATTTCAGGTTATGCATTCTTGCTTCCGTTACATGTATACTAAATTTAGTAGAGATTTTTCTAACAGTGAATGGTCTGGAAGAAGTCGATTAAATAAGGTTTTTTCTTTGAAAATTCTAAATTATAGAGGGATTACGCTAATGAATACGGCGCATAATGTACACGGAAAAAAAAATTTCATTAAATTTTATAGAACTAGTCCTATAGTAGAGGATACGATGGGTAGTTTATTAAAAGTTAAAATCTTCTTGGTTTTACATTGCATCGAACTATTCTACAAAATTTAATACAGAGTTCTCTAAAATGCGAAAAACGTAGAATAGTTCTAGAAAATCTAAAAGTCCAGCTAATATACAGTCTACATCGGAGGAGTCTCGAAACTATAGAGAACAGTTCTATAAAATCATGGCCGATTTTTAGCCTAAAAAAAAATCTTTTTTATTATCATTATTATTATCATTATGCTTTAATATTTGTTCACATATTTAAGTACATAATCATTTACTATTACACAAACAATCACTACACAAATAATCGCACGCTATTAAAATTATTATTCGCTGTGGGCTCGAACCCCCTACCTACGCATTCGGAGCTCCTGAGAAAACCTCGCAGCTAACATAACTTGTAGCATAAAAAAAAAATCTAAAATATAAGCTACAGCTGTGAAGGGCTGCTTGACAAATTTCTGTGATTTGAAAATTCTAGGTTAATGATTTCGGAAATTCGAAATTTCTGGAGTTTTATGTTTATAATGTCAGTAATTTCAAGAATATCATATTTCAAAAATTTAGTTTAAAATTTAGGTAATTACAAATTTCGGGATCTTTAACATTTTTTAAATTTTGGAAACTTTAAATTTCGAACAAATTTTTAATCGCAAATTCTTTTTTGTTTATACATTCTAGTAGGTTCAAGATTAATAAGATGTTATATAGCTATATAGAATAAGTTTATATAAGTTATATGAAATTAAAGGCTTGCATTGCAAATAATTTTAAAAGTTGAATTCCCAATTCTATATATTTTTAATCGATTAAATAAGATATGTCATGGAAAAAGTTGAATCTATTTCAATTTTTTACGTTGAAAATTAAAATCTTAAGTTTTCCAATAACCGACACATCTCTAAATGGCAAGTCCACTACCCGTGTGCACCGGAACGTGCACCAGGTCGTTCAAGACGTCATCTACGAGAACTTTTTTAGAATCTAAATTGTGTCAATAGCCAAACTAACTACCATTAAGAAAATATGAGAGAAAACAAAGTTTTCGTATTTTTATTTCGGTCTTACGATACATTTAGAAAAAATTTTAAAAAGAAATCGAGTCAAAATTCCTTTTTATTGACGTTTCGGCCTCATCTGTGGGCCTTCATCAGAAAGGAACATCTTAGAGAATAATCGAAATCAATCATAAATATACGTCCAAGCGAATGACAACATTTCAAAATTTTGTAAAGTCAGATCATTCTGAAGTTTTAAAAATCACTATGAAGTTTGTGAAAAAACATCAGTTTGTTAGCTGTTTCACAGCATTTCAATTACAAAATATGAACCTTTTTTAACATATTGGAAAAGTTCCTTGGACTTTATAGTTTCCCAATACTTTTCTTACAAACTTCATAATGATTTTTAAAACTTCAGAATGACATCTGACTTCACAAAATCTTAAAATGTTGTCATTTGCTTCGACGTATATTTATGATTGACTCCGATTATTCTTTAAGATGTTTGTATCGATGAAGGCCCACAGATGGGGCCAAAACGTCAATAAAAAGGAATTTTGACTCGATTTAGTTTTTCAATTTTTTCTAAATGGATCGTAAGACCGAAACAAAAATATGAAAACTTTATTTTCTCTCATATTTTCTTAATATAAAAAAACGATCGAAGGAAGCTCGACTTGATGATTTCTTTAGAAATCTTGAGGTTTATCTACCAAAATAACTACCAATGGTGAGTCGACGGTAGTTAATTTAGTGGTTGAAACAATTCAAATTTCTAAAAAGTTCTCGTTGAATACGTGCTCAACTACCTGGTGCGCGACTCGGTGCACCCGGATCGTCGACTCAACACTTAATTATTTTGGATGTTGACACAGTTTGAATTTTAAAGCAGTTCTCGTAGAATACGTGCCAAACGACCTGGTGCACGTTCCGGTGCATCCTGATCGTCGGTAGTTATTTTGGCTATTGATACAATTTAGATTCTAAAAGTTCTCGTCGATGACGTCTTGAACGACCTGGTGCACGTTCCGGTGCACCCGGGTAGTGGATTTACCATTTAGAGATGTGTCGGTTATTGGCAAACTTAATATTTTAATTTTCAACGCGTGCTAATGTTCTCTAAGACTTGAATTCTTTTTTTCACGCGGGAGCCATGCGGAAAAGTCGCTGCCTGCGCACAGTAGCGACTGCGCAGCTATATTTTAAAGAACTGAAGTCTATAGATCTTCGATTGAAGTAGTTCACAAACACTCAATACTTCGAATCGAATTTCTCTGAGATTTTTCAACATTTTTTGAAGAATTTTTCTATACATTTGACTGAATTGAGGTATTTAAACCTTATAATTATGTGATTACAAACTTTCAATACCTCAACTGTGATTTCTACGAAAGTTTTCAGCATTCTTTCATGAATTTCTCTATATATTTTATTAAACTTTTTCAAATGGGAGTCAAATGGGAGCTTCAGGGCGGCTAGGAGTACTATCGACAATATCTACGTTCTGCAGCACGTGGTGAATAGAGAATTAGCAAAACAGGGGTCAAGAGTGTACGCGTTTTCTGTGGATCTCAAAGGCGCGTTTCCTTCGGTGGATAGGGAGAGGTTATGGAATATGTTCGAGGATGGGGGAGTAGGGAGAGGCCTGATCGAGAGGGTAAGGGAGATATATGAAAATGAAAAAAATAATGTGAGAGGGGTGGGGATTTTGGAGGGATTTTGGATAGATAGGGGGTTAAGGTAAGGGTTATCACTGAGACCGACGCTTTTTGCGATTTTAATTGCGGATATGGAAAGTAAGCTGGAGGCCTGGGTGGTAGGAGGATTCAGGATAGATGGGGTTAGAATGTGGTCACTAGCGTATGCAGATCGCATAGTGTTGCTGGCAAGAAGCGAAGAGTTAGGGTACTTGGTCAAAACAAAAATTTTAAAATGTCAAAAAGGAAATTCATATTTGTGTTCTGTGTCACGACAGGATGACATACAAAAAAAATCAGCTCGATCAGAGAATTCTTAATGGCCGCTCAACCATCACGAAGTTTCAAAAACTTTCCTGAAATTTTGTAAGGTATGAGTTGAACAGCTAGGCACATCCTGATATCGGATAATAGGTACATAACACGCTAAAAAGTCAATAAGACAGTGCATATAGTCATTTCTGTCTAGAAACTACGTTTGGTAAGCTGTCTGCGTGACCTTTACCGCTGTGGCGGCTTGACGCTTCTGAAGCGTTAGACTAGTGATTTGCAGCAGACAGATTTTTGTGGCGTTTGGACGGCCGAGTCATTTTTTTATTTTAGTATCCGGTTGTGAGTCTTAGCACAGTATGTGCAACTGTACGTAGAGTACGTACAATCTGTCCGCTGCAAGTCACTAGGCTAACGCTGCAGAAGCGTCAAGCCGCCCCTGGCGGTCAAGGTCACGCAGACAGCTCACCAAACGTAGTTTCTAGACATAAATGACTATATGCACAGTCTTATTGACTTTTTGACGTGTTATGTACCTATTATCGGCTTTCAGGATGTGCCTAGCTGTTCAACTCATACCTTACAAAATTTTTGGAAAGTTTTCGAAACTTTGTAATGGTTGAGCGACTATTGAAAATTGTTTTCTCGAGCTGATTTTTTTTTGGGATTACATCGTGTCTGACAGAGAACACAAATATGAATTATCTTTTCGACATTTGGAAAATTTTGTTTTGGCCAAGAAGCCTATCGAGGAGGCCTTAAAGGAGATGATGAAGAGGTTGGGAAGATACCCAGAATAGAACAGGTTAGAGCTGAATGCGGGAAAGCCCACGGTAATGTCGTTCAGAAAAGGAATGGATAAGGGCTTCTTGTTTCGGAAGAATGGGGGAGTGGATGGGCACATAAAAGAGAGAAGAAGCAATGAAAATGTGGTGCTGAGGCAGGTGTGAGGGTTGAGATAGAAGTTTTACGCAGATGAGAAAGGAGAGAGAGGAAGTCAGGAACTGATAGCGAGGATGGGATATGGTTGTATGGAGGGTTTTAATAGGTTCTGGCTCTCTGGGCAGAAGAGGATGTGTGAACTGTGTATGACACTGGGATGCAAGAGTGGAGCACTGGTTGGTGGAGTGCGTACAGGTGGAAAGGAGTGGGATAAGCATGGAGGTATTGATGCATAAAAAGAGGGACAAAAGGCAGTAGCATGGGTGAAGGAAGTCTTTGGTAAGATGGAGAAGAAGAGAAGGAAGGAGGTAGAGAAATGGAGAAGAAAAGATTGTAAATAGGAGAGGAATCAGACATATGTAATCTGTAAATATTGTAAATAGTATATAAGTATTAGGTATTAGCCGCGGAAGCAGAGTTTGGAAATGCGAGGCAATGGGAGAAAGTAGGGATATGCGAGCGAGGCAAGGCGAAGCGAGGAAGACAGGGCGATAAGAGCGTGCGGTCTTAGAGATAAGGTATGGATGAATGTTAGCTTTGAGGATTAGTTTTAAGAAAATTCTGTGAAAAACGAAACTGTAAGCAAGTCAATTTTTTGAGGCCAAGAGGCTGAAAAATAAACGTTTATCTAATCTACAATTAACCAATATTGATGAATATTGGCCTAGGGCATCAGCAATAATTTTTATATAAAAAAAAACAAGTTTGCAGGGAAAATTATGTAAACAAATTCCTTTTGTTCAAATAAATGAAAATTAATGAACCAATGTTAATAAATATTCCACTAGACCAAGAGTAATAATTTCTAGGCAGGAAAAAACAATTTTCGAAAGAAAAAATTTAGATGAATTCCATTTGTTCAAATATTTGAAGAATAATTAACCAATGTTGATAAATATTGCACTAGACCAACATAAATTATTTTATGTAAAAGAAAGACTAGAAAGAGTGCTCAAAAGGTCAAATTCATGAAGAATTGACATTTTTGGTTTTAAGGGAAGTTTTCAGGGACTCGTGGGAGTGGGCTAGGGGTGTCCACCCCAGATGTCTGATACATGAAATTCTTCGTTGGATGATTCTCTACACGCCTCCATACTTTTCCGTCACATTTTCCCAAACCCTAAAAAAGTATTCCAAAAACTCAAAAAAGTGATGCTTCCCCATGCATTTAACATGGAAAACTTCAAGTCAGAACCGGCACCTGTTGAATTATTATTATTATAGATTAGCAGTTCGAACTCGAAAGTTCATTGCCTCATCTACCCGAGACCGCCACACATCTCTATCCTGTGCATCCTCCATCCAGTTTAAGTAATCATGTCCTAGTTCTTTTAAATCATCCCTTACATTTTTCTCCCATCTGTTTCTCGGTCTGCCTAAGGGTCTCTTACCAATCGGTTTCCCTCTTAAAACTTGCGCCACTGTTCTTTCATTTCCCATTCTTGCTACATGCCCCGCCCATCTTAGTTTACGCGCTTTCATTACTCTATTACTATTTGCTGACCCGTAGAGAGCATGCAGCTCATCATTATGCAGTTTTCTGCATTCGCCGGTCTCTTCGTCCCTTCTTGGACCATAGATTTTTCTAAGTACTTTATTCTCAAAAACTAAAAAACTAAAGTACTAAAAAACTAAAAAAACTAAAAAAACTAAAGTACTTTATTCTCAAAAACTATTCTCCTCTCCTTTCGTCAGCGCCCACGTTTCGCACCCGTACATGACGACCGGCATTATTATTGTCCATTGCCAGCGTGCAGTCGCGCGTTGATTTCCGTTTTAATCTTATTTTCGCTAGTTATAATTGACCCGAGGTATTTAAACTCGCTAACCCTCTCGAATTTCATATTTCCGGCTGTTAGATCCCCGTCTTGATTACTTTGTTCAGATCTGACGACGGTCATATATTTTGTTTTCGTTTCGCTAACCTCCAAGCCAATATCTTTGGCTTTTGTGATCAAGATTTCTGCATTTTTAGCTACCGTTTCTTTATCATCCCCTAGTATGTCGAGATCATCCGCATATCCAAGAATTTGTATTACCCCATTGAGGGTAGCACCGGTCGGATTCGCCTGCACTTGTCTAACCACGTATTCTAAAGCTAAGTTAAAAAGGACGCACGAAAGTGCATCGCCCTGTTTCAGACCATCGCGGATCGAAAACTCTTCAGATAACCTTCCGTTTACGCGTATTCTTCCCCTACTGCCGCTTAAGCAAATTTCGATAAGTCTAACCAATTTTCTTGGCACACCCAAGAACTCTAGGATCCAGTACATTCGCGCGCGTATAATAGAGTCGCAAGCTTTTTTAAAATCGATAAATAGCTGATGCACTGCTTCATTAAATTCCCATTTTTTTTCTAGCAGTTGTCTAATTGTGAACATTTGATCTCTTGTAGATCGGTTTCGGCCGAATCCACACTGGTAATCCCCAATGATTTCCTCGGCGAAAGGAGTTAGCCTACCTAAGATTATATTGGACAGGACCTTATAACACGACGACACAAGTGAAATTCCCCGATAATTGTTACAGTTCATTTTATCGCCTTTTTTAAAGATAGGAATAACAATAGAGTCATTCCATTCCTCTGGAATGCGTTCTGTTTTCCAAACTGTGCGTATTAATTTACAAATTTGTCTTTTGAGGCAAGGGCCTCCATTTTTTATCAGTTCAGCCGGTAGGTCGTCGATGCCCGCGGCTTTGTTATTTTTCAACTTCTTTATGGCCATTTCTATTTCTATATCAGCAGGATCATCAATTAGTAGATCAGCAGTGTGGATTTCGCCGAGATTACCTTCAACGGGGGCTTCGCGTACATTTAATAGTTTATCGAAATATTCTTTTCATAAATTCAGTCTCTCTGTCGCGTCAGCTACTAGGTTGCCATTTTCGTCCCTCATTACTTCCGTTCTACTTTGAAAGCCTTTCCTTATGAAATTGATTCCCCTGTACATCTCGCGCGGGTTATTCTGTTTATTATGCGTTTCTATTGCTAGTATTTTATTCTTTTCCCACTCCCTTTTCTTGGATCTATAGAGCCTATTTGTACTTTTACTAATCTCGAGATACTTCTTATGTGTTTGATCGCACTTATTTTGTAAACTACTTAGTCTGGCCTTCCGACGTTTTTCAAACCCGAGTTTGCACTCTTCGTCATACCATGGTTTGCTTTTTGTTACTTTCTTTGAACCTATCGTAAGTTTCGCGGCTGTCTTTACCGCCTTTTTTTATATTGCTCCATAGGGTTTCCGGGTCCTCCTCGTAATTACTGTTATCGTCTCTCTGTTCTTGGAGAGCGTCAAAGCTATTAGAAATCTCAACTTGATAATTTAATGTTTCTGTTGCTGTTTTGAACTTATCTATATTGAAACGAACTGTTGGCTTTGTGCGGCTTGTTTTCTTACTGATCGCTAGCCTTGATCTTAGTTTTACTATCACAAGAAAATGGTCTGAATTTAAATCCGCTCCCCTATACGATCTTATATCGAGAATGTTTGTATGACGTCTTCTGTCAATTAGAACGTGATCAATCTGATTGTGAGTGTTACCATCCGGTGATCTCCAGGTGGCCTTATGTATATTTTTATGCTTGAAATATGTGCTTTTGACAACGAGGTTCTTTGAAGCTGCAAAGTTTATTACTCTAGTTCCATTATCATTACTGACGTCATGCAAACTTTCTGATCCTATTGTAGGCCTAGACATCGGTTCTTTTCCAATTTTCGCGTTGAAATCTCCCAATACTATTTTTGCGTCAAAAGTTGAGAACTTGTCAAAAACCTGCTCGATTGTTTCGTGAAAGAGATCTTTAGTGTCTTCGTCTTTGTCCTCGGTGGGGCAGTGCACGTTGATTAATACCTGTTTGCTGAAAATACCCTTCAGTACAATGTATGATAACCGATCGTTAATGAATTGCATGTCGACAACCGCTTGCGAAATTCGTTTATTAATATGAAAACCGGTCCCCAGTGTGCGCCCCTTAGCTCCCCCGAAGTGAAAAGTATAGTTATCCTTAGAAATTGACCCGAAATCTCCCGACCAGCAGGTTTCTTGAAGTGCTATTAAGTCAGTTCTGTAATCATTTGCTATCTTAATGAGTTCGCTAAATCCGCCAGTATATAGACTACGCACGTTTAGAGTTCCCACCCTTAGATCTTTAACTGTAGTTTTTTGTTTTTGCAAGTTAGCCATGGTAGTTTCAAGATAATCCGCACGTTAGGATCCTATTCCGATCGTAGGTGAGTCCGCTGTCCCAGGAGTGATAACCCCGATACCTCCCTAGGTCTAAGTATGGGAGCTTTCCGACCCTGACAAGGACCATGTCAACTTGTCGTCAGACACATTACAGTTTCATCCTCGTATCCTAACGTCCCCCTGCAAGGCAGCGCGCCAATACTGGCATCAGTACCCCTTTGGCCCTATACAGGCGAATCATTCCACACATCCCTTGCGGGCAGTGTCATCGCTGCGGTGTCCAATGGGCAGCAGGATTTTTCCCTTACAAGATTTTTAGTTTTGGTTCGGGTAGCGTTTCTAGGTGGATACACGCTGCACCTCGGCCTGCCAGGACCCCCTCATTGCGTATGAACGTGAATGGGTGGGTCCTCCCAAACCATGGTCATCGTGTTTTCTACCAGTGCTAGGCAGTGCTAGGCCAACATCTTAGGCTGGGCTCACCACACCCACGACTGGTTCCTATCGGCTGTCCGCAGCTGCTTATTCTTGTATTCGCAGCTAACCTGAGGGGCTGTTCAGCCTAACGGGCCGTTCCTCTATCCGCAACCCGAGGACGCGCTGCGTAGTGGTGACAGGAACCCACCGAGCAGGGCACCTGTTAAAAGGAAACCAAAAATTAGGGAATTTATTTTTTCGGATTTCTCGATTTTTCTCGCATTGACAAACTCTGCCTCCACGGCTAATAACTAATACTTATCTCTCACCCAATACCCCCTTCATCCATGCTACTGCCCTTTGGCCCCCCCCCCCCCGTTCATGCATCAACACCTTCATGCTTATCCCACTCCTTTCCATTTTCTCGCACTCCTCCACCCAGTGATCCACCCTTGCATCCTCCTTTCCGCACAATTCTCACAGCCTCTTCTCCCTAGAAAGCCAGAACCCTCCGTGCCCCCCACATCTCATCCGCTCTATAAGCTCCTGACTTCCTTTCTCTCCTTTCTCACACAAATATTGCGCTCTCTCCCTTGGCATAATCCACTCATAGTTTTCGTTGGAACTTGACTCATTTTATTCTCTTCTCGCCTGCTGCCAACCCTTTCTTCAAGCCGTTTTTCTTAACCATCTCGAACACCTCCTGTTCTCCTTCTCCCACCAATACTCCCTTACCACCTTATCTTCTCCCTTTTCCAGAAATTTCTCCTCATATTTACATGCCCGACTCCCTGTTATGATCCCTAAACTCGTTCTCCCCGTTTCTCTCCTGACACTATAATTAAGAGTATTCCTCGCCAACTCCAGTGTCCACTTTACATACCTCTCCTGTATCCATTTGACCTCCGCACTTTCCTTCCACCCCCACACCTCCACTCCATGAAATAAGACACTCATTACTACATGTAGAGAAATCGCAAGATCTGAATTCACGGAAGCACGTGATTTGAGAGGTAAAATTTTTACGTGAAATAAGAACACAGAACTCAAGATATGAATTTTCGAACTACGTGATTCTTTTCCATGACCGCGGCAGTGAAAATAAATCACCGCGCCCATGATTTTATTTCTCGTTGTTTGTGACTATCAGTCTTTGAATTGTGAAAAGAAATCTTGTTAGGATCCGTGCTTTAAAGCCTCGGGCAACCCTAATGACTGGTAGTCTGATTCTACCCTCCCTTCTACTGCGAATCTCTCCGTCTTCTCCCACCCTTGCATATTCATGACTATGACTAAATAGTCTATCACCGATGCCCCTACCTTACTAACATATGTATATTCTCCCTCTTCATGCCCTGTTACCATACCATTCGCTACCGCCCAGCATCTATCCTCCGCCCAGCACCACCATACCCTCCTCTCTTTCGCCTAGCAAGTCATCCACCCTTTCTTCAATCTTTTCCATCCCATGCTCATACTGTACACTGTCACAAACTTACACGTTACCCCTCCTATCTTTATTGCCCTCATTTGCATGCCTTTCCTCCTCTCTCCTCCATAAATTTCTTCCTCTAATCAATCCCTAACCCCCATTTTAATTCTCCCATTAACCTTTCCATTCTTCTTCACTATGACCGCCTCCACCTATACCCCCTTGGCAGCTATGGCTCTAATCTATTCTATTCCTTTCTCTCTACCCACGTTTCTACCAGTCATCAGCATCAAATTCCTGGATATACCTTCAGAAATCCGCATCTTTCTTCTTTACCCCTGCTATGTTCCAGTACAGCACCTTCACTACTCCTCCGCCCTGCTTTATCCCCACCCCCTACTCCCCACGAAAAAAATTCCTCTACACTTCCTTCAAGATCTCTCTCTCCTCGTCCCACACCCACGTTTTCTCATCTACTTCCATTTTCCGATACCCAACCTTCGCCTCTCTTCATTCACTTATCTCCCTCCTAGTCCTGTCGTTCAGCATTCTCTGCACCTCCCTTTCCTCCATCGTCAAATCGTGATCGATGAAAACCCCCTTATTCTTTATCCTATTTTTGTTTCGCATTATTCCAAACTTCTCTTCCCAGCTTTCTAATTCAACAACCGCCACTTCCTTCTCCTTTCTTTCCTCGAGCCTAACTTTACCTAACTTGCCTTCAACCCACCCTGTGCCCTATATCAGCGCTTCCACACTTTCCCTTTCTTCTCCGCTCTTTAGCTTCAACCCTCTTATCACAATATTATTTCTCCTGTCTGCCTTCTATTTTCTCTCCATTCTCAACTCTATTGCCCTTATCCTTTCCCTATCCGCCCTCTCCGCCCTCTCCTTCTTTTCATTCTTTTGCCATCATTACGGATACCACCTCCCTCCATAATCCTTCTACTTTCTTCCTTAGCTCTTTAATCTCCTGTTCCCATTCATCATCTCTAATCCTCAGGTCAGCCTTTATACCTTTCATCTGCTCCTTAGTCCCCTTACGTCTTTCCTCAGTCCCCTGATCACGCCTATCAGCATCCCTAGTGCCCCCTTCTCCGACTGCCCCTCCATTAGGAGGCGGGGGGGGGGGGGGGTACCTACGTGTTGTAACGCTTTTATCAAATGGACTTTCTACCGCGCTTTTCTCCTGACTCTCTCGGCTGTCTCACTCCTCCTTCTCACTTTCCTCCCCATCTCTTTCACTACCAGCACTGCCAGCACTCTCGCTGATCACCTACCGTTCTCCAAGGTCCGCTCTTCCGTCGGTAACTGGGAGCTCTCCTTGCAGTACCTTCTGCAACCACCATATGTCTTTCAAGACTGTGGCCGCCTACTACCCAAATTTTCCCATTATTCCACTTTATTCCACCCCTCACAGCCCCTTCATACACCCCTTTCTCTCCCTTGACATCCCCCAAACTATGGTCTAAGGTCAAAACTAAGGTCCTAGTCTCCCTCGAAGAGCTAAACCTCACTTCCTCTATTTCACCAAATCCCATCTCACAACTACGCTGTAAATTAATTTTTATCTCCCCAATTCATCCTACACAATCCTACTCACCTCCTAGACTTCCGCCCTCATACTCCACATACACGTTCCACACAAATTCCGTAAAATACTCTCACCACCTGTCAGCGAAAACGTTCTCACTACCGTCACCAACATACAAGTCCCGTACAGAAGTACTAACTAAGAGGAAATTGCTAAAAACAATAATAAATTGTTTGAATGAATTACATACACATGTAATTATTAACATAAAATAGTATTATAATGCATTTGTGTTGGAAGAACAGCAAAAAAATGATAATTAGCGCCAAAAGCTCGCAAGACCCAATATTTTACTTATAAGGTTTTTTGGGACCCTTCAAAGCAGACTTATGGGGGTGATATTTAAAAAATAATTTTTCATTCGTATTTAAGAAATATTTGTTAAGAAAAATGTTACTTTTCAACTCGATTCGCATAATATTAACGATTCTGAATAAAATGTACAAAAATATATTTTTGATGTGTAAACATCTTAGACCTCGATACGGGTAGTCGCGCCTGATTCGAATGAAACCACGGCTGCATAGTGTAACGCAGGCCTGTCACACACACGTTGTGTCTTATGGCACAGACCGGAGGCTCGCTTTTCTTCACCCACAGACAGGAGCCCTTGAGTCTCTCTTTGCCCATCTCTCTCTCTCCTTTTCCATCTTTCTCTCTCCTTCTCCATCTCTCTCTCCTTCTCCATCTCTCTCTCTCCTTCTCTCTCTCCTTCTCTCTCTCTCCTCTCTCTCTCTCTCTCCTTCTCCACCCCCCCCTCTCTCTCTCTCTCGAATTTTGAATTCATATTAAATTCTGTAGAGTTCAATTTAGTGCACGATAAAATATACCGGAAAAGAAAATTGAAATCCGGCATATTTTGCCGGACTAGAATACTTGATCTTATATTATCTTAAAATCGTGGAAAATTATTGTTTTCTGGATATAAGTGATACAATTTATTAATCTTCTTCAGGAAATATAATTAGCCTAATTCTAAATGTAGATGCGTAATATAAATGCCACACAATGTATTCTTTCAGAGAACTCATATCGGTCCGCACCGGCATTTTATAAACAAAGCTTGACTAAGCAGGCAAAGGAGAAAATGCGTTTTAGGAAAGGGGCCGTACGTAAATTACGTAACGGATAATCGACCCTCTCCACCCCCCATGTAAAGAACCGTAACAAAATGTTTCTACCCCCCTATTGCTGTACGTAATTTATGGTTTCCAGAAATAATAAGATCTGGGACTTGAAACTAGTGGAAATTAGTTGTATTTAAGATAATGCGTGCGATGCAGGGAGAAAACTTCATTTTCAAAATTCTATGATTTTTCTTCGACCAATTTTTTTTCTTTAACCATTAACATTCAAATCCCATTAACATACATATACCAATCAAAAATTTTGAAATTTATTTCTTTTAAACAAAAAAAGTGACTTTTCTACGATAAGAGATGACTTCTTAAAAAAATACTTGATTTTCTACAAAATAATTAAATTCTCTACAAAACAATTGAATTTTCAAAGGAATAGTTCAATTTTCAACCTTAAAAGAAAATTCGTAACAAAAAAGTTTAATAGTTGATAGTTCAACCTAGAAGGATGAAATGAAATTGAAAAAAAAAAAATTAATTTCAAAATCAAAAAGACGAATTTTCAACAAATAAAAAGATTTCTCAGTGATGAAAGAAAAAAAAGTTCACCTGAATTGTTGATCCTGAAAGCCAAAAGACGAATTTTCTGTAAGAACATTGAATTTTCAACCAGTAAAATAGGAATTTTCAGACAAAAAATTCATTTTCAACAAAATAGCTAAATTTTTAACCAAAGAGGTAAAGCTTCATTAAAAACAAATTCAACAGAATAGTTCAACTTTTACCCACGCAGTTAAATTTTCAATTATAAAAAATCAGTTCTTAACTAAATAGTCAAACTTTAACCAAAGAGATGAATTTTCAAATAAAAATATGAATGAATGTATTCTTGTAGCGGTATATGATAAATAATTTTCATTAAGGCCTATTCCGCTTTTTTGGTGTTAAAAAATTTTTTTATTACAAAAAAATTTTTGCCCACATGTTTCAACCTGAATTCAGGTCCTCTTCAAGGCATAGTCTAGAAGGAAAAATACATGTGTCAAAAAATATAAAAATGGAGATTATTCAGTCTATATGTAATCCAGACTGCATAATCCCCATGTTCTTCTTTTATTCGCTTGTAAAATCCTTCGTTGTTCATGTTTGATGTTCAAATTTTAAGGCCAGTATGTAGATGAATGTATTCTTGTAGCGGTATATGACAAATATTTTTCATTAAGGCCTATTCCGCTTTTTTGGTGTTAAAAAATTTCTTTATTATAAAAAAATTGTTGCCAACATGTTTCAACCTGAATTCAGGTCCTTTTCAAGGCATAGTCTAGAAGGAAAAATACATGTGTCAAGAAATATAAAAATGGAGATTATTCAGTCTATATGTAATCCAGACTGCATAATCCCCATGTTCTTCTTTTATTCGCTTGTAAAATCCTTCGTTGTTCATGTTTGATGTTCCAATTTTAAGGCCAGTATATAGATGAATGTATTCTTGTAGCAGTATATGATAAATAATTTTCATCAGGGCCTATTCCGCTTTTTTGGTGTTAAAAAATTTCTTTATTACAAAAAAATTTTTGCCCACATGTTTCAACCTGAATTCAGGTCCTTTTCAAGGCATAGTCTAGAAGGAAAAATACATGTGTCAAAAAATATAAAAATGGAGATTATTCAGTCTATATGTATTCCAGACTGCGAATAAAAGAAAAAAAAAGCGAATAAAGGAAGAACATGGGGATTATGCAGTCTGGATTACATATAGACTGAAAAATCTCCATTTTTATATTTTTTGACACGTGTATTTTTCCGTCTAGACTATGCCTTGAAAAGGACCTGAATTCAGGTTGAAACATGTC